>PVJH01003110.1:0-150160 GCA_004026705.1 Nesogale talazaci | reverse complement strand
GTGCGGGACTGTGGCCCACAGGGTTGGCAGTTCAAATCCAGCAACAGCTCTCCAGGAGCAAGACTGGGCTTCCTCGTCCCACCAGAGGTCAGTGATGGCCACAAGAAAGAAAGAAAGAAAGAAAAGAAAGAAAGAAAGAAAGAAAGGAAGGAAGGAAGGAAGGAAGGAAGGAAGGAAGGAAGGAAGGAGGGAAAGAAAAGAAAAGAAACAGACAGAAGCTAAGAGAAGCACCACTGGATAAAAAGAATTCAAACGCTTAACTTGTTTCTCTTTCCAAAGGCTTTCCCCAGGTCAAATGATACACAAGAAATAAAGCTGTGGCAGATCCTTACTGGAGGAAGGACAGCGTGAGAGTGGGCGAGGGGAGACGTCGGGTGGAGTACATTATGACAGAAGAATAATAATTTATCAATTATCAAGGAGGGAAAGAGATGAAGAGCTGATGGCAGGGGCTCAGAGTGGAAAGCACGTGCTTTGAAAATGATGACGGCAGCAGCCCTGCGAAGGTACTTGACACAACATACGTATGCGTGGATTGTGATAAGCATTGTACGAGACCCCAATAAAATGATTTATTTAAAAACAAACTATGGCAGAGTCCGAAACTACACAGGTACTGAGTGAGATATTAAGAAATTAAGCAGAAAGACCGACCTTGTAAAGGCCCAAAAGACCTGCTCAGATACTTCAGCGAAACCTGGTTCGGGACTCTCACCAACTGTACTAGTGTTTTTATTTAAATTTCAAAAGGGTTCACCTTAGGCTGACAGACTGGATCTGGATCTTAAAGGTGATCCTTAAACCAAAATCACTTCTCCACGGGGTTAGCTGATCTGACAGTGATTTTGCTGCCATTGGAAACAAAACGTAGCACCCTCCTGCCTAACAAAGCAGACTTCAAAGGCTTAAACCCTATCATCAACAATTCTCAGCCTGCAGCACAATATTCTACTGGTTTTTTGTCAGTTTGTGACCCTGTGGTGACGTGAAGGTTGCTGGGACATTGGAAACGATATTACCAGTATTTCTTATACCAAAAGGTGATCAAGTGAAAGCAAAGATTACAGACTAAGAACAGACCAGGAAGAAAAACTAGACTTCTGAAGGATTCATCATTGAAAATCTTATGATCGGCAGGGCAGCATGGTCACATAGAGTGCCAGACGATGAGCCTTTCTGTTGGAAGGCACAGCAAAACATGATTGGGCAAAAGCTGCCACCTCAAGGCAGAGTCCACCCTATTGCCATGCTGGAGGAAAGCGCAGGGCCTTTATCTGCTGAGGAGGCATGACTCAGAAGGAGAGGGAAAAGCTTCAAATAACCAGGGATAATCAGAAAATGGAAGGTACAGAGTTAGAAGTAGTATAAAGTGAAATGCAACTTATAAATATCATTGTCCTAGGCACTGGAGAGCTGAGATGGACTGATTGGTGATTTTTAATAGTAGAGTCATGTGATTTACTATGTCAGATGATGAAAATTTCAAGAGAAGCAGTGTCAAAAAATATTTCGGGATCTATTTTGAAATACAATGCTGTCTTTAATAAAATAGTATCTCTCTATGTATACAAGGAAGTCCAGTTAATACAACTATTTCTCAAACTTATGCACTCACCACTAAAACTAGTGATGAAGAATGTGAACAATTCTGCTTTTTCAGTCTGAAATTGATCAAACATGCTATTAAGATGGACTTATAATGACTAGCTGTTGAAATGCAAAAGTTGGAAACAAAAAGGAAGCTATCAAAGTTAGAAAATATGATCTTTGTGTTGGGCCAAGTTATCCAGAGAAATAAATTCAGTGATATTAATATATATACATACATACATATGTAAGCTTCTATCAAGAAGGCATCCCCACCCTGTTCAACTAAGTCCATGGGTTTGATGCTAGCTGGAGCCCTGTTAAACTGCCTCACATAAACTGAAGACCAATGCTGCAGAAGAGTGCAGGGAGATCATGGGATAGAGAGTACAGAACTGTATGGCTTATTCCAGGTTAGTAAAAAAACAAAGCAGGGATCTGACAGCCTCTAAACAACCCACATGTGACTGCCCTTGGAAGCAGGCAGAGTTCCAGAAAGCAAGAAGTCAAAGGGACAGAGAGACAGGGAAGGTCCAGTTTCTCCCTTATATGAAGGGAACATCTCCAAGGAAGGCATCTGCAGACATTGACACCCCTTATTCAGGCTGACATTAAATCACCCAACTACCCCAGTCTTTGTGATAAAAACTAAACTGGAAATCACACAATCGAATTCAGCAAAGCAAATGACTTCATTGCAAATATTGTTTTCAAACAGCGTAACTGGTAACCATTCACATGGTTCTCACAAGACAAAACACACAGCAGTTAAGTTCATGGCATCTGTGGAAAGACATAATGGAGAAGTTTGACATCAACAACAAAATGAGGCCGTAGTCTGACTTTAGATGAGACATAATCGCTCATAATTCAGTTCTGGATGAAGAAAATTTAAATCAAAACATGCAAGCCAAACAGAGGAAAGAGGCAAAGGGCAGTTATAGAGAACTAAATACTAAATGTAGGCAAGTGTGTATATATATGTATATATATAGAATAGAACTATGTACTCATATCTATATGTTAAGAATTAAGGTTGCAGATGGACATTGGGTTTCTACTCAAGTACTCCCGTAGCACAGGAATACTTTGTTCTAACAATCCAGCATTCTGTGATGTTCACCTGCCCCACACGACCACTGAAGACAAAATGGATGCATGAGTAAATATGGTGAAGAAAGCTCATGGTGCCCAGCTATCAAAAGATATGGCATCTAGTGTCCTAAAGACTTGAAGATGAACAAGCAGCCATCTAGCTCAGAAGCAATAGAGTCCACACGGAAGATGCACACCAGCCTGTGTGATAATGAGGTGTTGATGGAACACAGAAAAAAACATGCATGAGTGAGGGCATGGAGTGGAAACTTAATGCCCATCTGTAGAAAATTGGACATTTCCTCACAGAAGGGTAACAGGGAAGAGATTAGCCAGTTCGGGTGTAGTATAGTACTGATGAAACATACAACTTTCCTCTCATTCTTTTTTCTTCTAGTCCTTTAATGTTTTCTCTCCTCCACTATCATGACCTCAATTCTTCCTTGGTCTTTTAAATATGTTTTAAGAATTTTATTGTAAATTGGGTGAAGGTTTACAGAGTTAATCAATAATTGTACATTCAACAATTCATATACATTTTGTTTCGTATTTTTTTATTCTGATCTTTATGCCTTTTATTTAATTCTTTTTTAAAGTTTATTTTATTGGGGGTTCTTAAAGCTCTTTTAATAATTCATACATAAATTGTATCAATTGTACAATTGTATATTTGTACGTGTTTCCATCATTTTCTAAACATTTTTAAAAGTACTTTTATCCGGGGTTCTTTCATCTCATCACAATCTATACATTCATCCAGTGTGTCAAGCACACTTGCATATATGTTGCCATCATCATTTCCAAAGCATTCTCTTCCCACTTGAGCCCCTGATAACAGCTCTCCATTTCTTCCCCGTCACTCCGCCACCCTCCTGTCCTCATGAACTCTTGATAAGTTATCAATTATTTCCATATCCTACATTGCCCTTCACCCACTTTTCTAGTATTTGTCCCCCTGGGAAAGGGTTATAGATTGATCCCTGTGATCAATTTCCCCTCCCCTCCCCCCAATCCTCCTGGTATCTCTACTCTCATTGTTGGCCTTGAGGGGCTTATCTGTCCTGGATTCCATGTGTTTCAGGCTCTTATCTGTAGCAATGTCTATCCTCTCAATGTAATATCACTTATCACACTTTTGTTTCATGCCTCCAATCCTCCTTCTCTCCTAACCTTTTTGAGCTGTGTCCTTGGACATTGGTGCTCAATTGATCTCAAATTGTAGACTATTTAAACTGTACATACCTTGCTAGTGTTATAGTTCCCTTACAGATATCTCTGTCATTTGGCTAAACTTTGAGTCATGGAGGTGAGCGCAGTTCCAGTACTGAAGTGTGACTAAGGTCCTTGGTCTCTAGGATGGGACTGAATTTTCACTGACTATTGTATTCTGGAGATTCATCCATGGCCTTCTTCTGGGAAATATGGTAACTCCTTCTTGGAGGCAGGAGACACTGTCTCTCGGCTCACTCCCTGAGAGATATTGCAGGTGACAAGACACATGGCAGCAGGCTGATAGCCCCTAAGCCCTGAAAACTGGAGGAGCCATGGGGAGACCTCTGCCAGCGCTGAGATGCTTCTACTGCCACTTGCTACACAGGACTCTGCACCCACTGCCCTATGATCGTCCTGGTGTCATTGCATGGGATTCATGAGTCTGAAGAGGATTTATAGATTGGTATCAGACATATGGGCTAATATCAGACTTATGACTTTGGACTGGACTGGGTTGAGATGTTGTCTCAATGTTCAATTGCTCTTCTATGATAAATTTTCTTATACACATTTGAGAAGACTAACACATTCTTTAAAACAAAAATCCTTATACTGTCGTCTTTATTGTGTATTATAGCATAGGTCAACTTGCAGTGGATGTACATTTTTATTAGGTTGAAATTTTCTATCTATATCTCCTTTTATTTGCCTGATACTACTATACTTCAATTAGCTGTGTCTAATTTTTCAGCATGTGCTTGCATACATGGTTTGTTAAAGTTATACCTAAATATTCTATTTTTCAACAATTATAAATAGCACTGTACTTTTAATCTCTGTACCTGTTTTCTTTGTTAGTATATAGAAACACAATTCATTTCGCATGTCTATCATGTATCCTGAGACCTTTCAGAATTTTTTAGGTCTAAAAGCTTTTGTAGATTCTGTGGAATTTCCTACATCAGCAATTACTTAATTTGATAATTGAGATAGTTTTGTTTCTTCCTTTGTGTGCCATTATTTACTTTTTTTTACTTTCCTTTTCCTTTTATATCATGACTAGATATCTTTTAATTGCATTGACTGAGAGTGCTGAGATCACATATCCATAAATTACTCAGTCTTTCATCATTAGTTGTGTTAAGTCTAAGTTGTCCTTTGTTATGAAAGGGGGGTTTTGGGTGAAATGTGCTTGTTTGTTTGCTTGGCTGTTGTGTTTGTTTATGTAGATGCTTTTTATCATGTTAGGAATCTACCCTTCTATTCCTATTTTTCTAAGCTTTTTAAACATGAATGGTTTTGAATTTTCTGCATTGGTCAATATGGCCATGTAGTTTTTATTCCTTAACCTTTTAATATGTAGATTGCAGCACTTACATTTCAAATATTGAACCAACCTTGCATTCTTGAAATAAACTCCCTTATTGTATTTTTCTTTCATATGTTGCTGTAGTCTATTTGCTACAACTTCGTTAAGGATTTTCACATCTATCTCTATATTCCTGGGAGATATTGGTCCTTCCATACTGCCTTTAACTAGTTTTGTATCTTCATAAGACTAGCTTCATAATATAAATTGGGAGGTATTCCTGAATTTTCGGTTCCAAAAAAAATCATAGAGCTGTTCTTAATGTTTCTTTAAACATCCAGTATAATTCTCCAGTAAAATTATTTGATCCTGAAAATTTCTTTGGTGGGAGTTTTTAAATCATGAATTCATTTTCTCTAATAGTTATAAGGCTATTAGAAATGTCTATTTCATAGTCGGTAAACGATAGTAGTTTCTTTTTTTCCAAGAAATTATCTATTTTTATAATTTTTCAGATTTTCTCATTTGTCAAATGTGTGTAGCATTGCCTTTCATATTTCCTTATTATACTATTAATGTCTGCAGTGAATATAAAGATATTAATTTTGGTATTCATTATTTGGGACTTCTCTTTTTTAGTTTGTCAGCCTTGCCAGATCTTCCAAATACATTAATTTGTAATTTTATCTCCATGAGCCCATTACATCTGTTTGATTTGAGCTTAGCTTGCTCTTCTATTTCTGTGTTCTTGAGATAGGACCTTATATTATTTATTTGAAAATGTTCCTTTTTAATATATACATTAATGTTCTGCATTTACCTCTCCACACTACTGAAGTATAACCCACACATTTGGGATGTAATATGACATTGTCACTTAATTTAGTATGGGAATTACATTAGATGTCTGTATCTTACCACCATCTCTAGTATAAACATTTTGTCAGTGTGAATGAAGTATAGAAACCTTCCCTCCTTGTGCATCTCTTTCCTATTCGATGTTCATAATTGTCTTAAATACTATCTTTTTGCTACATCAGAGAGTACTATTTGTTTCACTTCAACCATCAAATATAATTTAGCATAGGAGAAGTGTTAAAATGCCTCAGAATCACCTGTATCGTTTTTCTCTTTCTGTTGTTCTTGCGAGCTTCCCAATTTTTCAAGATCCCTTCTTTCATTGTTTCCTGTATGTTTGGAGAATTTCCTTTAACCCGTCAGTCTTGGTAAGTCTGCTGGGCTGACAGGTCTTTCAATATTGGAAAAACACTGTGCTGCTGTCTTCTTGCCTCCATGGTTACTGATGGGAGAATCACTGTCATTCAAGTTGTTTTCAGCTCCACAGGTAAACTATCATGCCTTTCTCACTGCTTTTAGACTGTCCTTTCTTTGTTTTCAGTTGTCAAAAGTGTGTCTCTGTATGTGTCCTTGAGTTAATTTCTTTGGGTTTATCCTCTTTTAAGTGTCACACAGCTGTTGCTGCTACGACTGAGGTTGCTTCCTTCTCTCCTTCTAATCCTCCTCTTCTTCCCTCCCTTCATCCTTCCCTTTCCTTTTTTTGATATTCATGTTCTAAGTCTCTATCCCTAGCAGCTGTAATGAGACCAGATCCATGTAACATGGTGAGTTGGTGAAGAGAATTCTTCTGACTGGACATGATTCAATTTGTCCTTTCTAGCCCCCCATAGTGTTTAATGGAAACTTCTGACAGAAGTAACATATATTTTCAAATAAAACTGAGAAGACCTAAAGTACTCAGGATGGCATCTATATTACAAAGGAATAAGCTTCCGGATCTGAGGCTCCCTGCCTGGTGCTAACAGACACAATACCATGAGCCAACAGAAGGTCAAGGCTGGTGCAATCGGGTCATCTTCTCATAAGACGGGGGTGTCCTGCGGTTTTGGTATTCACAGTGTGGTCTACAGACCAATATGATCAGCCACATGTAAAATGCTTTCTGATACAGACCTTAGTTTACATAGTTTTTGTACCTTATACTTACAGTGAGAATCTATTTACTTAGCCTCTTCTCCTCTCTCCACATTCTAGGAACTAATCTTGGTATGTCTCAGTGGATTTGCGCATTGTTTTCTAGATAGAGTTGTTTCTATTGTTTGACTATGGTGCTAATGCTGCATGAGACATGGCTGATATGTGTCTGCTTTAGTGGCTGCTCTCAGTCCTCTAAGAGCACTGATTCTGTAACAGTTACATGATGAGCTGCAATGTGCAAGGGCAGCATTTCAAAATCACTAGTCACCCTCAGGAGAAAGACAGGCTTTCTATTCCCGTAAGGAATTCTAGTCACAGAAACCCACAGGGACAGTTCTACCTTGTCCTATGGGCTATGAGTCAGCATTTACTAGAAGGCAATGAGTGTGGTTTCAATTTGGCTCAGTTATTTAGAGGAATATATCAAGGAGTGGAATTCCTGGGTTATTGGGCAATTCTATGTTTAACTTTTATAGAAATCGCCAAATTATTTTCAACAACAGATGAACCATTTTACATTTCCCACAGCAATTTCTGAGTGTTCTCCATCTCTTTAGCAATTGTTATTTTCCTTTTTAAAAAAATATAATAGCTATCCTTGTGAGTGTGAAGTGGTATCTCATTTTGTCTTCATTTGCAGCACTCAGTTTTCTGAAGGAGAAGATTTATGTCTTACCAATTTGGGAAGTTTTCAATACTAAAACAATGGAAAAATAGTTATTTTTTTCAGTTCATGCTTTTTTTTCCCTTTCATTCCAATACTTCAACAACATAAATCTTATACCTTTTGCTGTAGAGTATCACACTCCCGTGAGACTCTGTTTATTTTTTTTCCAGCCTACCTTTACTATGCCATACAAACTGGATTATTTCTATTGTTCAACTTCCCAGTTCACAGCTTCTGTCCTCTGTTTCCTACATTTTTAGTGGATCACATCCACTGAATTAGTTTTCTTTCTCTTTTCCTGTTGCTTTATTTTTCCAGTTCTAACATGCGCATTTGTTTCTTCCTGATATCTTCTTTTGTTGTTATTGTTTACTGAGACTGTATAGTTCCTTGTTAAGGAATCCCCCTGTTTTGTTTCAAGTGTGTGATTAATCACTTAGTGTTCCCTAGTGATACAATGATTAAGCACTCATCTACTGAAACCCAAAATTTAGCAATTCGAACTTATCAACCAAAGCCTACCCATTTGCTTTCGTGATGATGCTAACCGATAAAGTTGAAGCAATTCTACTCTGTCACATGGGCTCGTTATGACCTTAGATCAACTTAACGGTAACTAAAAAAGCAAAAGTCTGTTTGAGATATTTTTAGCATCTCCACATATTGGATTGGACTTGTATTGATTATCTTTTTCTAAATCAAGTTGAGATGTCTCTGGTTCTGGGATCACAATTGATTTTTAATAAAAACAGGTATTTTGACATTGTGGATATTACTTAATCCTTTTGTTTTAGCTTGCTTCCTCAAACACCACACTGAAAAGAGGAGAGTAAACACAGCCCTCACTCTCAGGGGAGGTAAAAGTCCATGTTCCAGTCTCAGACACATGGAAGAGAAGGGCCCAACATGATCTCTGGGTGAGGCTGGAAGGTCTAGCTCTCTAGCCTACTGGGAATTGTAGGAGTGCCTTCCTAGTGCATCCTGGGTGACTTTCACAGACCTTGCAAGATGGAGGTGACCTTGTGACCACTGGGCAGTGGTGAAACCCCTCACTTTCTGTGATGACCAGGGATTGTGTCAACTACAAACTAGGGTAAGGATAAGGATAACCCTCAACCTATCAACTGGGTCATAGCCTGATGATACCTTCATGGTGTCCTGAGCTTTTTTGTTTAAGAGTGACAGACAAAGCAGAGTAGAATTCTCTTTGGCCCTTAATCTCCTGCTGGAGCTTGATCTTGCAGCTCCTTTTGTGTCACCTGCAGATCCCAGAAACCATCACAGATGATCAAAGGTGCATTCATTGAGCAGACTTGGATTCATATTATCTCCGCATCAACCAGCCTGTGTCTCCTCCCACCCATCCCCTCATCTTGGCTTCATCATTCTGATTGCTGTTCATCAGCTTCCACATGTCAGGAGAAGCCTGACTTGAACCAGACTGGACTTAATGTCTCTCTACAAGTGTGTGAGTCATCTCTTGATCTAAATCTCTTTCCACGTGCAAACACATACTATGTTGCTGGCTTTGCTTCTCTAGAGAACCCAAGCTAACACACTGTCCAGTAGGATTCCTGATACTACCCCAGTGGCAGTTGGGGGTGTCTCTTTACAGCCTGACTAGAGTGGAAGTCTAGGCTGCCTGCTTGGACTTTGCTTCTGAGCAGCATCTGAAACCACAGGACTTTGTTGTGATTATTGTTATATTAGGCTGGAGTACAGCAGTTAGTGACCGACAGTCTCTATCATGAAAGGATGCCCTTTTCCTGCTCTTTTGACTAAAGAGAGCAGGCTTTGTTTGAGGCTTTTAATGCCCTCCACTGTAACTGTTGACATTTCTAGGATGCCAAGCTTTTCAACACCATGGCTGTGATATAGGAAACAAAAATAAAAACCCAAGGAACTTACTATTGTATCATTTCTGGAGTCCCAAGGCCCCTAGCCAATCTGCCTTCTCTCAACCTTTCAAAGTCTTCCTATGTTTGTTTTATACATGTAACATCCAGGGGGGTTAGTTGTACTTAGCAAGAGGACCAGGGGAAAGCACGTGAGTCTGCCCCATCTTTCTGGAAAACCTGAATTTCACTTAGGTTTTTATACATTTTTTTCCCTCTAGCAGAATATTTTGAGAGCAAGCTCTATTCATTGGTTTCCTCGGTACCACCTAACAAAGAGTATGGGTCCAAAATATTACTGCTGATTGAATTATAAAAATCATGTCTAAAGACTCGTGAATAATTCTTTGCAGTGCCTAGCTCAGTGTTCTTTCCACATTATCTCACAGGTCTTCAAAGACTGCCACTGTTCTTGTAATTTGTTTACCAATAGGCATTTAGTGGACACCCAAAGATATCCCTGTTCTGTGCCAAGCGCTTACCTCCTGGACTGACTGGGTATGTACTATCATGAAGATCTACTGTGGGGCAGGAATACCAGAGACGAGTCAAGAACAAAAGCCAATGCTAAGGCTAAAAGAGTGCAGACCCTTAGCTTTGGGGTATAAGGGCTGCAGAAAGTGCCCCATGAAGAATCACCAGGGAGCTTTCAGAGAGATTGTACCTAGATATTTTCATCTTGGCACCCCTTTCGCTGCTGCCTCCAAAACTGCTGGGTTGGAATCAGAGAAAACAAAGCAAACGAGCTTTGGGGATTTCCCAAATTGAAAACCAAATTGCACCTCATTAAAATGTGCATGCACACTCACATACACACAGCATACTCACGTACTCGCATTACGGGTTACATGAATTCCCAGATCACTGGGTAATTTATTCAGTTCCAATTCCCTCACTACTGAGACACACCAAAGTACAAACCAGCAAACATAAATAATGAACTGCTTTATTGCCTTTATCAATCATAAACATTGTATTAAACCCTTCAGGAAAGGCTTGTAATTAAATCCGCCATTCATGGTTTGGGGTGCCTGGTCCCTAGCTGGGGGACTTATGAGCTAGCCTCACCCTTTACATAATCCATAATTTTATTCAACAGAGGAAATTCCACACTAGACCTCCTGTTTAACAAAGACAACCTCGCACACCCTTGTCCTTCAGAGGAACAGATGTGATCTAAACTAGCGCTAGAGAATAGAAATCGGAGGTGAATAGCACTTGACATTTGAAATATTCTAGCAGTCACATTTTTTAAAGTGAAAAGACAGATGAAATTAATGTTCATACTACATTTTATATAACCCAATAGGAAATCTATCTAAATATAATCATTTCAACCAGTACTCAATATTTTAAAAATATTAATGAGATATTTTACATTTTTGTACTAAGCCTTTGAAATTCAGTTTATACGTAACACTTGAGGCACATCTGAATTTTGATTGGTTGCATTGTAGTCATCAATAACTACCTGTGGCTACTCTGAGCAAATAAAGGGATGAATGAGTGAAAGAATACACTAAGGTCATGGGCCAGTCTTCTCACTTTCATGAAACATAGAGGCCGGAGATGAGTAGGGAGACATTAGGGACTTCCCCATTATTATCAGTGTAAAAATACCATGCCTTACATTTTCTAGAAATATACTTTTTTCTAGTGTTCTTTAATGTGAATCATTCAATCTGTGAGATAGCCCTGTGAAGTTGAAAAGTCTATAGTTGTGTTATCCCAGGTAGACTAGACTATAGACTATACAGTGGAATAAATTCATGTGTATAGGAAAGAACTTTATATGGAAGAACAATTGAATATTGAAAAAACAGCCCAGCCCTTTTCAGTCCAAGTCCATCAGTCTGATATTAGCCCCTTTGTCTAAAACCAACCCATAAAGTCCACCTCAGATTCATAATTCCAAATGCAGGAAGGTCACAGACCAGTGGGTGGGAAGTCTTGTGGATCCAGTGGCCATAGAAGCATCTCAGCACTGGCAGGTGTCTCTATGTGGATCCTCCAACTCCCTGGGCCCTGGCTGCATCAGGGTAGCTTCATGCAGATTCTCATCAGAAATGTCTCTCAGGGAGTGAACAAGTGCCCTGCCTCCGGTGAGCTATTTTTCTCCTTAGTGCCTCCAAATGAGATCATCAAGTTGATATTTGCTTGACAGGTAAACTCCACCCCTTCACTCTTACATCTCAAATTGACAACAGATTATGTAACTACCACAGCAAGGGACACAGGATCCCAGGCCTGGCAGACAGCCCTACCCCATGCAGCCATCTTCTCAGCTTTGGGCACACAGAGCATCATGTCTTGTGACTTACTTAAAGATCTATACATGGGCGTGTTTGGGCTCCAGAGATTATCAATTCCCTGGGAGCTCTCTGGAAAAAATGCCTTCTTAGAGTCACTCCCAGCACTGCACTGCATTCCACACTAATTCTTCCTTTGAAAGGCCAGGCCAGTTCAGGCAGAGCCTCAGTGTAAACTAAAGGACCAATTTCAGCAGAGGTAAATGTACATCAGACGGGTCAGGTAAGATGCTCGTGCAGAATGACCAGATCTGGATCAGAATATGGACCCAGGTACACAGGTTCTAAAACCAAGAATTGTATACTTTCAAAGAACTGAGTGAAGGTCAAGGTGGAAAGAACATGGCAAATGGGAGGGGGGTGGACAAAAAAGGGGTAGAACATGGGACTGGAAGCGGAGGCAACACGGCCAATCATAGAGGTCCAGAATGTAAGAAAACTTGTCTATAGTTATACACTGATGATAGAAGTATGTTTAGACGTGTTCTTTTTTCTTTTGTTTCCCCCTACATCACTGCCCTGGTAAGAATAGGAAGCCCAGCCTTGCTCCTGGAGAGCTGTCGTTGGATTTGAACCGTCAACCCTGTGGGCCACAGCCCCGCATACAACCACTGCGCCACCAGGGCTCAGCAAGACATGTTTTCCGAACAATAAATTTGAACACGTATACGTTGGAACCCTTCTGAGAAAACAAACTCACCACCATGGGGTCTGTTCTACCTCATGGTGACCGCCTGGGACAGGATAGAGTTGCCCCTGTGAGTTTCCAAGGGTAGAACTCTCTACAGAAGCAGAAGACCTCATCTCTCTCTTGAGGAGCGGCGAGTGCTTCAGACTTGCAGCCCAATGGCCAACCATTGTACCTCCAAGGCTCCGGTGGGAATCTTTTAGACGTGCCTACCTTCACCGTGTAGATGGAATGCTTTTCATTCCCTATGCAAACATACAACAGATACCCCGAGTGCCCCAGGAAGGCATTCTCAACTGATCTGATTCTGGAAAGGCTGGGCCTAGCTTCTCACTCTGAAAATTACCCTTAGACATAGAATATCTGATGCAAATAGAGAAAAAAAAATGAAGTAGCTGAGCTGAACAAAGGATTTAAAAAGGTGGTTCAAGAAGGCAAAGTAAAATATGAAAATGATAATGAAATGTGAAGAGACCTGGAGCCAGACAGTCAGGAGGGAAGGACCTGCTCAGTAGTTTTCTAGCTGACGAGAATGAAAGGCTGTATACCTCAAGTTGCAATTTTGAAGGATTCTCTGGGCAAAATAGTAAATGATACAGGAAAAACCAAATGAAAATAAAAGAAGTATACTGATATTGTAATAAAAAAACTGATCAACATTCAACCATTTCAAGAGGTAGCATATGATGAAGAATTGATGGCACTGAAGGAAGACACCTAAGTTGCACTGAAAGCATTGGCAAAAACCAGGGCTTTGGGAATCATTAGAATACCAGCTGAGATATTTCAACAACAGATGCAATGATGGAAAGGCTCCTCAAAAAATTTCAAAGACCAATTCACTTCAAGAAATACATATTTTAAAATATGAAAGTTAAAATAAATTTTTAAATCATCAAGAGCTGACACATGTAGGAGGGTGAGGAAGGGGAGGGGGAAGAGAAGAACTGATACCAAGGGATCAAGATGAAAGAAATGTTTTGGAAATGTTGATGGCAACATATGTACAAATGTGCTTGATATAACTGCTATATGGATTGCTATAAGAGCCTCTGATGAAATGATTTATTAAAAATTAAATAAGTAAGTAGAACATGTAGAGACTGTGAAAGAAATACATATTTATACTCTCAAAGAAAATGATTCCAACAAAATGTGAAAATTATTAAATATCATTAATAGCACTCTCAAGGTAAATTTTGCTGAGAATAATCTTAAAATTACTGCAGCAGTACATTAGCAAGGAATTTCTGGAAATAATAGGTGGATTCAGAAGAGGATGTAGAAAGAAGCACATGATTGCTAATGTCAGATAGATCTTGGCTGAAAGAAAAGACTATCAGAAAGAAGTTTACCTGTATTTTATTGACTATGCAAAGTCATTGACCTGTATGGATCAGAATAAATTATGTATGATATTGTGAATAATGAGAGACCCAGATACTTATAGAACCTATTTGTAGGTGATGAGACAATCATTCAAACAGAACAAGAGGATACTGGGTGGTTTAAACTTATTGAAGGTGTACACTAGTACACTTTCATCTACTTACTGTATCTGCTCAGCAAATAACCCAAGAAATTGTACTAGATGTAAAGAACAAGGGGTCTGGATTGGAAGAAAACTCATTAACAAATTGTGGATGCAAATGTCATAATCTTGTATGAGACTCACAGTACTCATAAAAATTGAACTACAGTATAGATCACACTCAAAATAAAGAAAACAAAAATCCATACAACTACATCAGTGGATAAAATCATGATAAATGGAGAACAGATGGAAGTTGTCAAGGATTTTTTTTATTAGGATTCACAACCAAAGCCAATGGAAGCAGCAGTCAAGATATCATTTGATAGGAAAAACACCACACTGAAGAAGTTGGAGGAGTGATGTTCCACTGTAGGGAATACAATCTAGATGAAAGAATATGCATATAAATTTGTTGAAGGAAAAGCTTATCTGCTCTGAAAACCTTCATCCAATTCCCAAGAGAAGATTTATGGGGGAGGGGCAAATGCATTGATAAATCTGCTGAAAAAGACCCCTTTAATGTATTTTTAAAAAGCAAAGATGTCACTTTGATGACTAAGGTGAGCCTGACTCAGGCCATTCAGTACTTTCCAACCACTGCATATGAATTTGGGAAGCCCTAGTGGCATAGTGGCTTTGGGTTGGGCTGCTAACTGCAAGGTTAGCAATTCAAAACCACCAGTTGCTCAACAGAAGAAAGCTGAGAGTGTCTACTTCCATAAAGAGTTAGTCTCAGAAGCCCAGAGGGACAGTTCTACCTTGCCATATAGAGTCACCATGAGTCAAAATCTATTTGATGGCAGTGGGTTTGCACATACATCCAAAAGCTGGACAATGAAAACAGAAGCTCAAAGAAGAATAAGTAGATAGGGTACTTTACACCATATATCGCATATGTCATATAGCATTGACTGCCAGAAGAATGAGTAGATTTGTATTGAAGAAAGTACAGCCAGAATGTTCCTTAGAGTCAAGGATGATAAACTTCATCTCATGTCCTTTAGCGATGTTAACAGGAAAGATAAGTCCCTGGACAAGAACGCTATGCTTAGTACAGTAAAAGATCAGCAAAAAAGAGGAAGATTCTGAACAAGATGGATTGCCCTCGTGGCTGAAACAAAAATTTTCAAATATAAAAATGATTGTGAGGATGACACAGGATGAGAGAAATTGTGTTTATGACTCTGTACATGGAGTCACTGAGTCAGAACCATCTTAAGGGCATCGTTGACAACAGCAGAAGAGGCATGTTTAGGGAATTGATATTAAGTTAAGGATAGTAATCTAAAATATCAAACTCCTTAGCTCATTATAAAGCTCTAATCTTTGAAATTTGTAGCTCCTCTTGAATTTTCATATTTTCAGATAGTACAAAAATCTCTTGGGGATAAAGAGTTGCCTAAATGTATACTATTACATGAAAAAATGGGATTTTCTGAACTTCTCCTACAATTATTTGTTGTATATTTTTGTGGTGATGAAAAAAGCATTAACTAGTCAGCATTTTCATGTATATATTACCTCTGTCCATCCTAGATAAACTTTATCCCATTTGCCATCAGATGTTATCTTTCCATATTTAAATTTCTTTGTCATCTCTCTTGACCATTTTAGTTGCCTTCCTTATAGCTTTTACATTTGTCCTCACTTTAGCTCACTCCCTTTTTCTTTGTCTCTCTGTCTCTCTCATTAGCTCTCTTCCTGAAAGCAAAATAGGTAAATATGTCCTGAAATAGTAAAAAAAAAAAAAAAAAAAAGATATAAGTAGCATCAGCTATCCTTACTAAAACTATTATTAGTTAGATTTATTCATATATAACAAGACACATCAATGAATTCAATAGTTATGGTTGTTTCTTAGGCTTACAAGAGTCTACAAGGCCTAAGGGATCTAACCCTCGCCTTTTTCCCCTGCCCAAACCTCTGCTGCTCTTTTTCACACTTATAAGGCTTCTTTCATTGTTTAATGCTCCCAGATCCTTTGGGTATCAGCACTCTTGCACATGCATCCCATTTAACAGAAAAGAAGCTGTGCCTGATACGGAGAAAGCACTCAATGTATCTATTGAGTGACAACTGAAAGATTAGCCACATGCTAGGTACTGGCAATTAAGAGATGGATAAAGCACAATTTCTGCCTTCAGGGAACTCTCAACCTAGTGGTAAAGACAGAAAATTTAAACCAACAATTACAACTACAAGGAAAATTTGCAGTTTCATATTATGATGGAAGCACAACATATTTGAGGATAACAGAGAGGATTATTTGACCTAGGTAAGTGGCATTAAGAAAAAGATTCCCAGGGGAGGCAATATTGGCATGAGCTGGAAGACTAAGTAGGAGTTATCCAGCAGTGAAGGAGAAATTCTTTCCAAGAAAAACAAAACACATGAGCGGAGACACTAAGGGATGAGAGAAATTTATAAGTGACTGGAGCTGAGGTTCATGATGGCGCAAGATGAGTCCAAGAGGCAGGTAATGATTGGATATCTTAATGAATATCTTCAGGAATGGATATCGCCTGTAAGCCTGAAACCAAGATAAGTTCTGAATGGAATGCAGGGCTTACATGCTGTAAGTGGTTAAATGCTTGACTACAGCCCAAAACTTGGCCATTTAAATACAGCCAAGAGATCCTCTGTAGACAGACCTGGATATCTGTTTCCAAAAGGCCACAACCGTGGAACAGTCCTACCCTGCACACATTGAGTCCCCATGTGTCAGAATGAACTGGAACTTGATGCAGCTAACAATAGAACTTCCAAGATTATGGAACCAAAGCAAGCAGAACTGATATTAATGTTGCAGAATAGGAGCACTTCTTTCATCTTCCTGTGAAGAAACAATGTCACTCAGATCTCAACACTAGGGAAAACTAAATTGCCGTTGATTGGAGACCTACTGTGTGCCATGTATGAGATTAAGCAGTGGAGTAGGCAAAGAACACACCAGGACAGGTTTTGTTTGAGGCATGCATGCTCATAATTGGAATTGCAACATATATGTGTGTGTGTGTGTATTTGAGCCTATCCACACACACTCCAATACAGCATAATTGCCTCTCAGGCTTGATTTCCAGGATGAATGGTAAAGAGAGTCAACAGTCACAACTGCCTCTCCTCAAAGTCCCCAATTCATTCTGCTACCACCTGGAATATACCTGAAATATTATTAACAGAGAAAGCCTCTTTCATTATAACATAAGAAGCAAGACTTTAACTATGAGCACCTGAAAATCTCTCATACCATGGGGCAACTATGAAACTAAAAATGTTAGTGAGCATAGATAGGTTCCACTCCCTAATTAGTCTGGAAGCTTCAAGATGCACAGTCTTTGAACATTCCCACCTATGTGTCTTTAAATTTTATGTGTTTCTGTCATCGGTTAGATGTGCCCACTAGTTTCCTCTTATATGATCTTCTATAAATAACCCTCACCCCCAACCCCCACCCCTGTTGTGAAGAATATATAGGGACACGTGTATGATACACCAGCACTTTTGCACTGGCCACCCCATGGCAATGATCACATCATATCATGATTGAAGCTACTTCCTCACTCGATCATGAACTCTTCAATGTCAAGGACTCTGTTTCCGTTTCTCCTAATTCAGGCTTGCAATCAACAAACTCTGTAAGCTCCCATTTGGTGATACCAACATAGATGATTAAACTAAAAGGATAAAATTATTTTCTGGGATAAGACTTACTTCCCTCAAATTAGAGATAAAAGCCCTGGAAATAATACAACAGATAAGTCTTAAATAATGATGAAGGGCAGGAAGGGGGAGTCATCTAAGAACCTCAGGATTTGAGTAGCACCACCATACTGAGTTTCCTGGGCTTTATTTTTATCTCCTGCACATGTTGGAAGGAATGGACGTTGGTGTAATGGCTATGAGTTGTTCTGTGATCCTGGGGATCAGCAGTTCAAAACTGCCAGCCACTCCTTTAGATAGAGAGAGGACTTTCTACTCTTTTAAAGAATTTCAGTCTCAGAATTTTATCCTGCCATATAGGGTCAACTCGATGGCAGTGAATGACAAACTAGATGCTGAAGAACTGTACAACAGAACCACCAAGCAACATGCAAAATAACAGATGAGGTGAAGGGAAATGGGGGGGGGGGAAACAAAGGAAATTGTCAGAAAAGGTATACTCAATGACAGCAGTGGCCCAAAGTCCTCACAGCAGATCCCCAAAGGGTCAACTCCTTCCAATCCATACCTACCAGTGATATTGGTATAATCTGTGTACAGCAGCAACAGTAACCATCCATCCACTACATCTGCTAACCATAGTCGTGTATAATTGCACACCTATAATAATGACTAAAGTAGATGATAATAAGGAATGCCAGTAAGAATGCAAAGAAACTGAATCACTTATAACTTCCTGGTGAGAATAGAAAATTGTTCAGCCACTCTGAACAACATTTTTTGCAGTTTCTAAGAAAACTCTTACAGGCAAATAGTATATGACTTAGCACCTGAATCCTTGATAATATACAGCCAGAGCAAAGAGGTCAGCCGAGTACCTTTAGAACCTACTGCTAAATCTAAATAGGGAAATTGCCTGATTAAAAAGAAGAAGACGACTTAGGTAGGATCATGACTTTGCTAATATAATATTCAAAATGTCCAGTATACAATATAAAACTCACTCATCATACCAAGACCTAAGAAAATCACAGTTTATACTGAGACTAAAAAATGAGCCAAAGCAATCACTATAGTAAAAGTTATTGTAATTAGCTGACAATGATTTTAGAATAGCCATCAAAAATGCATCTAGAAATTATAAATGCCCTTAAAAAACTAAGAAAATAGAAAATATAAGAAAGTAAATAATAGTCATGAATATTTTAATATCTAGAGAAACCACTAATAAAACTACACAAAATAATGTGCTCAAAAATATAGCTAAATCAAGCTGAATTCTGAAGAATCATAAGGAACCAACAGAAAATCAAGAAAAAGAGAGAGAGAGAGAGAGAGAGAGAGAGATACAGGGAATAAATAGAAAACAATTAATAAGATGGCAGATTTAAGTTCAAACATATTAATAATTACTTTAAATCATGATATCAACATATCAATTAAAAGAGAGATTAGCATAGTAAATAAATATACATAACTCATTAACTCTTGTTGTTTGCTATTGCTAGATGCCCTTGAGTTGTCCTTGGCCCATAGCAACCTTATATACAACAGAATGAAACACTGTCCAGTCCTCTCCCAATCTCACAACTGTTCCTTTGCCTGACCCCATGAATGCAGCCACTGTGTCAAAACATCTCATCAAGGACCTTCTTCTTTTTTGCCATTGTTCCAGTTTACCAAGCACGATGTTCTTCAGAGACTATTTTCTCCCGACAAAATGTCCAGAGTAGGTAAAACAAAGTCTTGTCATCCTTACCTCTCAGTAGCATTCTGGCTGTATTTCTAGCAAGAGAGAAATATTTGTCTTTTTAGCCATTCATGATACTTTTTATATTCTTCTCCAACACCACAATTCAAATGAGTCATTTCTACTAAGGCCTTCTTTATTCAACATCTAATTTTCATATGCATAGGATGCAGTGGAGAATACCATGCCTTGGTTCAGGCTACCATAGCCCTCAAAGTAGCACCCCTGCTCTTCAATACTGTCAAGAGATTTTATGCATCACATTTACCTAATGCAATGCAACTTTTGAACCCTTGACTGCTGCTTTCATGAGCCTTGATGGTGGGTTCAAACAAAAAGAAATTTCAGTAACAATACCAAAGAAAAATGCCCCAAAGCATGATATTTTGTCCTATTTCAAATTTCTAGAAGCCAGGGTTTCTGAATTAAGTTCCAACAAAAAAAATGTTACTTTGATTTAGGATCAGAGCACCATGTTTACAAATGTGCTTTAGAGGAAAGATGGAGGACAGTTGCAATGAGGGACTAATATTCAATGAGCAGTGATTGTGTCCAGTCACTTTGCCTAGTTGACTCTTTCATATGCTTCCATAAAACCACATACTCCATGTCAATCTTAAAGTTGACAACAACAGAGAGTGGTGACATGTATGGCAAACTATGATAATCAGGGTCAACAGCTCAGAAGGATTGACAAGAGGAGTCACAAGTCACATCTCAGGACAGACATGTTTGTCATTTTTCCTTAATTGGTTTATGATGAGGAAGCAGACAGTGTAGAAGCCATGATCTTTCAGCAGCAGATTGCTGGGTTTTTCTACTGAGGTGCTGAGTTAGTCCGGGTAAACTAGAGAAACAAATCCATAGGCACGCGTATGAATATGAACCCATATGCCCGATACCAGTCTATAACGTCTCCTTCCAACTCATGAAGTCACAGGCCAGTGGGTGCAGAATCCTGGCGCTGGCAGGGGTCTCCTCGCCGTTGCAATGAGGGACTCATTGGCTCCTCACTTCCAAGGCTCAGGGTCCATCAACAGCATCCAGTGGTGATAGAAGCAACTCAGTACTGGCAGGGCTCTCCCCATGGCTTTGCCAGCTTCAGAGGTCTGGTTCCATCAGGGTAAGGCTGTGTGGCTTCTCCTCCAGCTCCTTCAGCTCCTCAGACGCTGCCATCTTGTCTTGTCTGTAATTTGCCGTTTCTGAGACTAACTCCCAACAAGTGGGGAGATAGCTTCTCGTCTCCACGAGGGAAATATCGCGAGATTTCCCCAAAGTCTCAGGAGAAAGTCATGCCCACACGGAGGCCTCATTGGCTATTCAATGGCTATCTCCAGATTAACAGGCTAGGCTCCACCCCTATATCTCAATCATGAAATTAACATAAGCACATGACCTCTACAGGTGCCAACAAGTGGGTTTGAACTACCAACCTTTTAACTAGTAGCTAAGTCCTTTAGAGTTTGTGCATCCACGAACTCTTTCACTAGATACAAGGTTATCCTAATTGGGTCTGTAAAAGTGGGTTAAACATATTTGTGTGCAATATCAATGATACTATTCTATAATTTGAACATTCTGTTAGGTAAACTCTCTTTGAAATGGGCACAAAATATGGATCTCTGCCGGTCAGTTCTATTCAAGTGTTGGTCTTCCTCATTTCCTGGTATAGAAAAATGAGTGTTTCTACTTCTTTAGCCTTCAGAGGGCTGAGCCCCGGTGGCGTAAGTGGTTGAATGCAGGACTGCAGCCTGCGGGCTTGGCAGTTCAAATTCAGCGGTGGCTCTCAGGAGCAGCGCTGGGTGGCTCCCACGACCACCAGAGGGCAGTGATGCTCCAAAAACCAAAAAAAAAAAAAAACAGCCTTCAGAAATAGTTCAATGAATATTCCCTTAATTACTGGAGCCTTGTTTTTAACTGATGCATTCAGTGTAGTTTGAACATCTTTCTTCAGGAACAGTGGTTCTTGCTCCTATGCTACCTTTTGAAATACTGGGCTGTTGACTAATTATTTTTTGTACAATGACAGTGTGTTCTTTCCACCTTCTCTTTGGGTTTTCTGCATCATCCAAATTTTTCCTTATGTACTCTTTCAAACCCAACAGCTATGTATTACATATAAAGAACTCCCTTCGAATACTACCTATGTATGTTAAAAATAAAAGAATGGAAAGTGAGAGGACTTATTCTACCCAATATTAATGCTCGTAATGTAGAGTTATCATCGAGATAACTACTTGTCTGCCAGTTTGTTGTGTTGTGGTGGTGGTTGGCATTCTGCTATGATTCTATCAGAAGCTATGTTGTGCTATATTAAATACCAGCAGAATTGTCATGGTGAACATGTTTAGGCGAACTTCAAAGACCTGACCAGGAAGGAAGAATAGGCTGTCCACATCTGAGGGATTTCCCACTGAAAATTGTTTGAATAGCAACAAAACATTGTCATATACAACACCATAAGATGCACTCCTCAGAAGGGAAGTCACTCAAATGGAAGAAATGATGAAGTAAAAATCTAAATAGAAAATTCCAATGGTAAATTCTCGAAGACAAAGTAAAGTAGTATAGTTAGAGTACCAAGAAAGGAAGAACATGCTGAAGAATATCTGAAGCTAAATGAACTGAAGAAACAAAATCCAAGCCTTGAGTTGCAATATGGAAAATTTCTACAGATAAGAAATGAACAAAACAGCAAATACCAAAAGAAGATGGAAAGAATATCCAGAGTCACTGTACCAAAAAGAATTAGCTGATATTCAACCAATTTATGAAGCATCATCTGAACAAGGAGCAATGACACTGAAGGATGAGCTTCAAACAACATTGAAGGGTTTAGCAAAAGGCAAATTTCCAAGAGCTGACAGAACAGCAATTGAAATGTTTCCACAAGCAGAGGAAGCCATGGAAGCATTCAGTTGTCTATACGAAGAAATTTGGGAGACAGCTGGCCATCCAGGCAAATGACTGAAATAGACAGATATTTATGCTCCTCCAAAGAAAGATGACCCAATAGAATGCAGAAATTGTGCAACAGTATCCTTAATATCAAATGCTAAAGAAATTTCACTAAAGAAAATTCAACAACTGTTTCAGCACTACATTGACAGGTAGCTACAGAGGACGTGGAACCAGGGATATCATTGGTGACACCACATGGATCTTGGCTAAAAGCGGGCACTACCAGAAAAACATTTACTTGTGCTTCATTAACTATATAAAGGCATTCAACTGTGTGGAATTCCAGAACACTTCGCTGTGTTTATGTGGAAGCTGTACACAGATCAAGAAACAATACAAGGTAATACAGCATGGTTTAAAATCAGGAAGGGCACATGTCAGGATTGCATCTCTTCAAAATATTTATTCAATTTGCTGCCTAAACAAATCATTAGAGAAGCTGGATTATATTAAGAAGGGTATGGCATCAGGGTTGGTGGAATGCTGATTAAAAATCTTCAATATGCAGATCATATAACCTTGTTGCTGAAAGTGAAAAGGAACTGAAGCACTTGCTAATGAAGGTCCAAGATTTCAGACTTCAGTATGGATTATAACTTGATAGAAAGAATAAAATCCTCATAACTGAACCAATGGGTAACATCATGGTAAACAGAAAAAAAATACTGAAGTTGTTAAGGATTTGGTCTTGCTTGGATCCACAATTAATGGTCAGGGTAGCAGCAATCAAGAGATCAAAGGATGCATTGAATTGGGTAAATCTGTTGCACGAGATTTCTTTGGAGTGTGGAAAAGCAGAATGTTACTTTGAGAACTACAGTGTGCCTGAGTGAAGCCATGGTATTTTCAATTGCCTCAAATGTTTTGAAAAAGGAGACAGAAGAAAAATCCATGTATTTGAACTATGGTGCTGGTAAAAATGCTGAAAGTATCGTGCACTCCAAAAAGAAGAAATAGTATAGCCTGACTGCTCCTTAAAGGAAAGAATGGATGGAAAGACTTAATCTGAAGTACTTTTGACATGCTTCAGGAGAGACCAGTCCTTTTAAACAAGCATTATGCTTTAGAAAATGGAGGGACAATGGACATAGGGGTTTGGATATAGAAATGTAACTTTAGATTCCATGATAGAATTTTGTAAAACCAATTCCTTGTTTATAGAAAATACCCCTTTTCAACAACACAAAAGGGTTCTATTCATGAGCTTCTTCATATAGGACACATAGAAATCAAGCTGACTATATCTGTGGGTAGAGAATATGGAGAAGCTCAAGATCAGCGCTAAAACCAGACCGGGAACTAACTGTAGAACAAACCACCAATTGCTCATATGTGAATCAAGAATAAAGCTGGAAAAAATGAAAACAAGGCCACAAGAGCCAAGACACAACCTTGATTCTCTCCCACCTCAATTTCAAGACCATTACAAGAACAGTTCTAAACCCTGATGACACAAGATCTGATGAGATATAGGAGAACTTCAAAGCCATCATTCATGACAAAAACAAAAGGTAGTTAAAAAGATAAAAGATCAGGTGGGTGTCAGAAGAGACACTGAAACTTGCTCTTAACTGTAGAGTTGCTAAAGCAAATGAAAGGAATGATGAAGTCAATGAGCTAAATAGAAAACTTCAAAGGGCTGCGTAAGAAGATAGCCAAATATTATCATGAAATGTGCAAAGAATTAGAATTGGAAAAACAAAAGCTAAGATCACAGTCAGCATCTGCTAAACTGAAAAAAAGAACGAGATTCATATGCTAGACTCTATCCCTACATTTTTATATATCTTCAAGTTGACATTAAATTATTTAACGACCACAGCAATAGCGTAAATGAGACCAGGAGGTGACTGTGAAACAGACCATCAAATGCTAACATATAAGTTCAGGATAAAGCTGAAGAAAATTAAAACAAGTCCAAAAGAGTCAATATATGACTTTGAATCTACACGGGATCCCTGTCAGTCAAAATTGACTTGATGGCAGTGCGTTTGGTTTTTGGTCAGCATCATGAAAGTAAGGACCACATCTAGTTATTTGCTGCATCTCCACAATGTAGGTGACCGATGAACATTTGTGGAATGAAAAAGAGAATGAGGAAATAAATGAAAGGAAGACTTTCTTACCCCCCCCCCAAAGATTAAATCTTTGTATCCATGTAATTAAATGTTTCTTTTTACAGGAATCTTCCAGCCTTATTTCACTACCTGGATTATCCTGCATTTTCCTACTAAACCTAATGCTCTCACCTCTCTGTTGCTGCTTTTCTTCTACATTTGAGGGAAAGTGGCCTCAAATGTAACTCCATTTTGCTGACTGCTAGGTGCCCTGCCCACACCAGTTCCTCTCCCTTCTCAGAAAGGCCCTTGAGGAATTGTTCCTGAAATGTACCTTTCATACCCGGAACCAGGATGTGGTTCAGAAAGTTAAGGTTGATCATGCTATTCTTACTTCTGTAACACTTGCTTGGTTCAAAGGAAAGTTCCTGTGTTGTTTTTGCTTTTAAAAACTTGCTTGTAACTGCTTTCCTCTGGGATACAGTATAGGAGAACACATCACCTCCCTGCAGCCAGCTAGCCTAACTAAAATATCCTTCAAATTTTGCTGGGCACTATTGTGGTCATCATTTATTAGAATCCACAACATATTTACTGTGTCTACTCCCCTTTACCCACATTATATCTTCTCTGGCCTCTGTGGCTTCCACTGGCATCCCATCCTCTTCTTCAACAACCTCCATACAACACCCCAACACTGACATCCAACTCAAATATCAGGGACACAAGCCAGAGAGCTTTCTTTTACTCAATTAAGATGCATGCATAGACCAAACATCCCCAGAATTGGAAGTTCAATGGGTCCGAATGAGATCAGGGAAACAGATGCAAATTTCTCAAATTCAATAATTGTCCTCTTATGCCCCCACCTTCTCCTATTCATTTAAATGCTGAACCTCAAGCCCCCCCCCCTTTCTCGGTTGGCCTCCATTCTAGAACTTCTAAGGATCCCTGGTCACACAATGGTTAAGAACTCAGCTGCCAGCTAAAAGGTTGTTGAGTCAAGCCATTCAGCAATTCAATGAAAGAACAGACCTGGAAACATACTCTCATAGAGATGACAGCCTTGGGAAACCTAAAGACAGTTATCTTTGTCGCATGGCATTACTGAATCAGAAACAACCCAATGACACACAACTGCATAGGTTGCTGAGCTTTCCATGCTTCATTGCACATTATTCCAAGATCAGAGTACAGGCTCTATTTAGTATTCTTCCCTAAAGCACCCCCTCGCTATGTATGCCCCCACTTTTCTGACTGCTAGTCTGCACCCTTTGAAAGTGCTTACCTTCCAGCTACTGCCCACCCATATTTCATTCCAGAAAATCTATGTTCTTTTTTCCTGAGTTGTCTCTTCAGGGGTACCCCAGCGACATAATTTAAGAGAATATCTTAATGCCTCTTCCTCCTCAAAACAAATATAACCTGCCCCACAGCTATACAGTAGTAGGGTTAAGGACTTTCAAATAACCCTTAAACTTTCAGCTCACCCTGAGTCTTGGGTCTGCCTCTGAGCCCTACGCTATTGTTCTACCATCCAGGTTCTCTTCCAGGTAACATTAATTTCTCTCTTGATTTGACTTCTATGGGGTAGTGGTGTTCAGCAACAAAAATCTCCCCTTTGATGAAGGAGATCTGGGCTGGACTTTCAGCCAGTGCACTTCATCTACAACTACCAACCATCTGTTGGTGGAGGCATAAGTGCTGTTACAAGTTAAACAGGTTGCGGGGAAACTTCTAGTCTGAAAAGGTAGAAGCCAGAGGTTAACAAACTGTGATTTGAGAGCCAAGAGCTGCCCTTTTAGTAGATAGATGTGACTCTGATAAAAAAAATTGAAAATGGTAAAGAATATTATTATTCATAGAATACTGATGTTATTTGTTAGTAAAAACACACTTATGGCTCTCAATTTTTTTAATTGTGAGGGTCAAGATCGGCTCTTCCATCACAGTTTGCTGACCACTGAGCTAGGAAATCTATTTCTGAAAAGCAGCCAATAAAAACCATTGTTATCCATTATCATGCATAACAATAGTCCATTCCCCAACTGATAAAGGGGGTTGTGCAGGACCCAGCAGCATTTATTTCTGTTGACCATGAGACTGGTACAAGCCAGGGGCTGACTCTACAGCAACAATGAACAACAATAATCTGTCTTCGGCTGTCTTATACCAAGTGCTCTTTTTTTTTCCCCAGATATAGCTGATCATGTCTGAACCCCAAATCTGTGAATAGCTGGAGTCTTTTTCCCCAGGAAGTTTTTAGGCACTATGCAAATCAATGAATACAAATTTGATGTTCAGAGTGTTCCCTGCTTGCACGTACCAAAATAAATCCCTTCTCCCTGCAGGATACCTGGGACTCCTGCTACACGATTGCTTAGATGACTGCCTCTATACAAGACACCTGTGAAGAGCTGGAACCCAATGTGACTCCTCTATTTTTCTAAGTCTCACAGGTATTCTGCTTTGACAACATGCTATCTCACCACTTGTCTATTGCTTGTTTTAGTGGAATGTGAGTTTTCCTTCCTGAGAAGTGTTTCGTTAACACCGTGGTCAGGTTCTACAAGTTCACTGTATAGCTTTTGTGTAGCAAAAGTAGTCCCGTATTCCAAAAACATAATTTTCAAAGTCAATCCACCCGATTCAGCTTAAGGAGCACATTTGGAATCATCAGAAGAGAGTAGCCCTGACCCAGGATGGCAGAATGAAGGAGAGGTGGGGAAGACACCCTCTACAGGAAGCCATTGAGAGGGATTTGCTCCAGCTCAGAGTCTTTGACTTTATTTTGGTTGATTTAATTATGGCTAATAAAGTGGATTAACTGCTTTACACTGTGTTAGGATGGATAAATACTTTTTATCTCTATCTTAATAGCACGGTTGTTTCTTAGAGATGGGTTACAAGACTGAGGTTCACAGAAATATATTAGACACCTATGTTTTATCTAGGTCACCCCAGGCAGCTGAAACAAGATAAAAACTGTAAAATTCAGGTCTTTTAGTTTTTTTCCTTGAAGGGTGAGGGATGGATCACCGTGTTACTGACCTGACATGGATCTGTCATCCATGAATACTATGAAAGGTTTTGAACAGCTTTCACATATTGTCATGGAATAAAAACTTCTACAAGCATGACTAAATCTTATGTGAGATATAGCTTTCTTTTATTTGTCCCAAATAAATCTACTTTGAAGCTCTGTGGAGAGTTTTTTGAAGTGGGATTCACAGACTATCTGATGCAAAGTCACTCAGGGTGTTTGTTAGAAAGGAAAGTTCCTAGATCCCTCGAGGTCTTCTGAACCAGGATCGTGGAGGAAGAGGGGAGTTCCCAGAAGATTTCAATTAAAGTGAAAGTATCATGATTCTTAAATGGTGTTTCATATCTTTACTTTTTTTATGCCTTCCCTCCAAGAAGATGATGAAGGTATTGGTAGTGTTAACAGATGATGATGTGGGAGACAATGATGATGATGATGGCTCTTGATTTTCTTTATAAATTTTAGTCAGTTACTATTTATGTAGATTTTCCAGTATCATCATCTTCTTTACTTTCCACAGTGACTTTACTTGTTACAATTCCATTTCATGGATGAGGAAGAAGCTGAGATTTTAAAAGGCTAAGATGTTTCTCAAATTTAGTAAAACATCAACTCTGAGTAGTTTTTCAGAGGGATATATAAATCAGTTCAGACTCTTTTTTAAATATCTTATTGGGGGCTCATACAATTCTTATCAAAATCCACATGTACATACATCATGTCAAGAACATTTGTACATATGTTGTCATCATCATTCTCAAAACATTTGCCTTCTGCTTGAGCTCTTAATATCAGCTCCTCATTTTCCGTTCCCTCCCTGTCAGCCCCTCATGACCCTGATAATTTATAAATTATTATTTTGTTATGTCTTATACTGTCTGATGTCTCTCTTTACCCACTTTTCCTTGTAATCAGTTCCCCCCTTTCTAACCCACATTTCCTCCATCCTGCCAGTATCACCCCTCTCACCACTAACCCTGAAGGAATCATCTATCCTGGATTCCCTGTGTTTCCAGTTCCTATCTGTACCAGTGCACATCCTCTGATCTAGCCAGATTTGTAAGGTAGAGTTGGAATCATGATAGTGGCAGGGAGGAAGCATTGAAGAACTAGGGGAATGATGCATGTTTATCATTGCTACATTGTACCCTGACTGTCTCATCGCCTCCCGGCACCCTTCTGTAAGGAAAAGTCCAATCACCAACAGAAGGACTTTGGGTTACCACTCCACACTCCCCCTCATTCACAATGATATGAGTTTTTGTTCTTTGATGCCTGATACCCGATCCTATTATATTAACCCCTCATGATTATGCAGGCTGGTGTGTTTCTTCCATGTGGGCCTGGTTGCTTCTGAGTTAGATGGCTACTTGTTTACGTGCCTTTAAAATCCCAGACACGATTTTGTTTACGTGCCTTTAAAATCCCAGACACGATGTCTTTTGATAGAAAGACACCATTAGTTTCTTCACCATTTGCTTATGCACCCATTTGTCTTCAGCAATTATGTCAGGAAGGTGAGCATCATGGAATGCCAGTTTAATATAACAAAGTGCTATTGCATTGAGGAAATACTTGAGTAGAGGGGCCCAATGTCCTCCTGCTACCTTAATATTAAACCTATAAATAAATGCACATAGATCTATTTCCCCATCAGCATATATAATTATACTTACATATGTACATGCCTGTATTTAGACCTCTATAAATGCCCTTTGCATCCTACTTTTTGTCTCTATTTCTTTTACTTTTTTGTTGTCTCACTATCATGTTCAACCTTCATGCGAGTTTCAGTAATTCCTCTCAGTTACAGTTTCCTTGATCCCTACCAGGCCTCGCCACTGATTTTGGATCATGTGTTGTTCCCTTGTCTCTGGGTTTGTTAACACCCACTTTCTTTCATCCACTTTCCCTTCTCCCATGTCCCCCTGGAGCTGTCAGTCTCATTGTTTTCTCCTCCAGATCATTTATCCACCTAGACCTACAAAGATAATAATATGCACTAAAACAAGACAGATTAAAACAAAGCAACAAAAGAAAACAAAACTACAATAAAAACAAAAACAATTTTAAAAAAAGAAAAGCCTGTGAATAGTTCAAGATCTGTGTGGCGGTCATGCACTTGATGTCAATTTCATAATTGGGAATGTATGGGTGGAGTCTAGTCTGTCACTCTGGAGATATCCAAGTAGGCCTCTGTGTGGGCATGGATTTCTCCTGAGAATTCTGGGAAGTCTCATGGCATTTCCCAATTGGACAAGAGAGATTTGACTCACTCTGTCCTGAAGATGAAATACTGACAAGATGAGATGGCAGCATGCTGATCAATCCTGATTCCTAGAGGAGCCAGAAAAGAGGCCCCATGGGCTTTCCCTGATGGAGCCAAACCTCTGGGGCTGGAGAAACCACATGGAGACTTCTGCCAGTGCTGAGATGCTCGGGAGGCTATGGGGAGACCCCTGCAAGCACTGAGATGTTTCTACTGTCACCAGACACACAAGACCCTGCACCCACTTGCCTGTAATTGTCCTGGTGTCTTTGCACATGCTTCATAAGTTGGAAGGAGACTTTACAGACTGGTATCGGACATATGGGCTAATATCAGACTTTTGAACTGGACTGGATTGGGATACTTTCTCAATGTTCCATTCCTCTTGCATATAAACCTTTCCCTTATATCCATATGTGTGTCTATGAATTTGTTCCTCTAGTCTACCTGGACTAACACAGTCTGTTTTTGATCTTGAAAAGTATTTCCTGGTCAAGTCTGATAGAGTGCCACACCCTGGCCCCAAATTCGATTTTTGGTACTCCCTTGGGACTTCATTGCTGTGATAGGTAGGTTTGTTGTGCCAAAATGGCCAAAGAGTATAGGTAGGTTTGTTGTGACAACATGGCCAATGAACACATGTGTGATCAATTGAAGGGCTGAGATATAAATGGCTTGGCGATCCCTGCTCTTTCTCTCTTGCTCTTGGGTCTTTGAACCAGCTGGTTGCCTTGTTTGTCTTGTGCCCCAAACTCCAAGCTGCACTACCCGTGGGACACCTAATTCATGGACTGTGTTGCTGTGCGTTGAGGTTCCTTCAAGTCTGCTACACCACACTCTTGGAATATACATCTCTTGAGCTGGTGACGGTTGGACTTTGTCATCTGGCTGACTGTTGGTGACCTGCCTTGCTGTTTGCTGCTTGTGACCGAACAGCTTGAATTGCTCTACAGAGGACTACTCGGCAGCCCTCAAGACTCCAAGGACTGCTAGTCTACTAGCTGTCTCATGCAAGTGAATTGCACCAAGCCATTTGTACTGCTTTATAGATTAGTTAACTGTTTATTTCTTATGTTAGATAACTTTCTATCTATATATAGAGAATTATTAGTATCCTGGTTTTGTTTCTCTAGAGAACCCTGCCTAACACACTTGCTCTGCTCCTCTTGCTATTCTGTCGTACACCCATCTGTGTTTTGCGTTGGTGTGGTGGAGTCAAAGCAGATGCAATTCCCACACTGTGTCTCCAGTGTTGTCCTCTGTAATGCTATGGGTCAATGAAGCATTCAGTGTCTCATAGTGGGGCTGACCATATAGTCCTCTCTGTGCATTGGGTGCTCTGAGCAGGGAGCTCATCCGCAAGGATCTCATCCACATCTGGGCCAGAATGTGCTCCACCCTCTCTTCCTACCCCTTCACAATTTACACTCTTATCTCCTCTGAAGACTCAAGCCCTAGGAATTCACTGGCCAGAAATGATTACTACCATATGACTAACTCAATGACTAAACACGTAACCTTGGGTTCTATTCTACTTATCCAGGAAAATGTCAGCCACCTGAACCAACTTCCTACTTATTTGATAAAGGTGTGCAAGCCTCCTCACGCTACACGCTGACCAGAAACACTGTACTACAACCAGAAGACCTGGATGCTAGTGATGACTCTGCCTCTGCTAATTAGATATGCATCCTGGATGAGTCGGCTAACATATAAATCATATCTTCTGTAAATGGCAGGCTATTAACATGATTAAATGAAAACAATCATTGAGAAAGAGCTTTACAAAGGTATATTATTATTATTATTATTACCTTTTGTGCTTCCCTGCTATCTCTGACCAGCCCCAAATCCCGGCTCAGTAACGCTGCCAGCACCATGTTTGCCCAAACTGGGAGCCAGTGGCCCAACATCTTAGCAAAGAAATGTTAGCGGCAATTCAAAGGCTGTTTTTCCTCTACACTTTGCAGCAGTTCAGAAAGACAAGTTACAGCCATAAATTGTGTACAGAAAGGACAGCATGTCACCAAAGGGGCCATTACCTCCTTAGTAGTCAAGCAACACAGATTAGAATGGAAATTATTTGGGATCTTCATCAGTCTGCTGAAATTGTTCAAGGCTCAGCAATTCACTGAGGTTTGCCACTGGGTCATTGATTTAAGAATGTGGTGTGTGTGTGTGTGTGTGTGTGTGTGTGTGTGTGCGCGCGCACGCACGTGTGCATGCTTCATCTTCTATTGAAGTTCAAAATAGAAAAGAAAAACAGAGACCAATTCAAGTGCTATGGACCTTAGTTAGTTCCTCTTCCTGGGTCTGGAGTTCTCAGCCTAATTCAATCTAGCAAAATACACCAAGGGGTACTGACAGGTTTCTGTAGGCATAAATCCATGGAGGGAGAAGACTCAGGATGAATATGTAGCATTGTGGAGCTCAGGGAGCTCACCCAGGTCCTCACAGTGCCTCAAAGCACATGAAGAGCTTTGGCCTCACTTGATCTGGAATTGAATTGTCTCATCTTGTTGGCGAGTTTCTGAGTCAGAACATGAATAAAAGTAAGAAAAGCATAAAATATAACTTTTCTTTTTCAGGTTCTTGCCATGTGGCAGGCACTGTGGTGTTTCATGTGCATATTTCATTAAATAATAGAAAACTCCTTTGAGCTAGTTTCTATTATTCTCCCCAAATGATCAATGGGGAAACTGATGCTTTCGATGATTAAGTGACTTCCCTATTTATGACCCTAGGGGAGAAATGATTTAACTCTAACTCTAGAACAACAACCTTAATTGAATTATTCCATTTCAGTCCATTCCTCAGGGCTTGACCCAAGACTGTGCAGTTAGACCTATAGGACACAGATTAAGAACTCCAGTTCTGAAAATAAAACACCAGACGTAACAGCCAACTCTACTGTTCACTAGCTATGTACCTTAAACTCTTCTGTGGATTAATTTTCCCATTTATAAAATGGATACAATCTACTTCATAGAGATTTAAATAGAGGTATAAATGAATTAGTACATATACCCCACTCACCATCACAACCACCATCACAACCACCATCACCCCCAAAAAAGAGAAAAAAATTCCATTGGGCAGTATGCCTTTTTCTTGGTAGGTGAGCATTGAGCAATTTGCTCTCAGTTAGGGCATCCAGTGGTGTCTTCTGGGAAGGTTTTCTCTGGTCACAGTGAATTGTTTTTGTGAAAGCAATTTCACTTGAGCATTGTGTTTTGTTTTTTTTGTGATGGTCAACTTAAAAGAACAGCATATTGATGTGAAGTTTTGTTTTCTGATTGGGAAAAATGCCACAGAAACTGTTGCGATGTTGAACACAGCTTGCAATGACAGCACTATGGGGAAAACCTAAGTGTACAAGTGGTTTTCTTGATTCAAAAAAGGTGAAATGTTGGCTGATGACAAACTTCATTCTGGATTTCTGTCAACTTCCTGAACAGACAAAAATGTTGACCCGTAGTACATTTGGAGTACTTTACACCAAGTTAGACTTGACTTAAATAAACTTTCTAGTTGGAGGTTCTGAAAAAATAGCATAACTGTGAGATTAGAAAAAAAGGCCTGATTTGTGGCAGACAGGGCACTGGTTTTACCACTGCAACAAAGCACCTGCTCGTGCAGCCATCTCAGTGCACCAGTTTTTGGCGGGCACGGGCACGCGCACACACACACAAACAGAAAGCCTCTCTTGCCCCCCATACATTACTCATCTGACCTTGCTCCGTGAGACTTCTTTTTGTTTCCCTGAGTGAAGACGGACATGAAAGACCAGCGATTTTATGATGCAGAAGAGGTAAAGAAAAAGCCAAGGGAGGTGCTGTCAGTCACCCAAACAAATGACTCTGAAAAAATGTTTCCAAGAATGGAATTACAGATTTGACAAGTGTAATGGAGAGTACTTTGAAGGTGATAAGGTTACTTTGTAAACAAAAAATAATTATAGCTTCGAAAAATATTCTGGTTTTTTTTTTTGTTTTTTTTGGCTGGGCAGTGCACGCCCTCATAAAGTCCTCAGGAGAATGCTTGGCATATGGTAAGTAGTCAATAAATGAATATTTGAAACAGAGAGCCTTTTATGAGGCTGAGAAGCCAAACAGGTACAATGAGACAACCCCTAGATTCGCAACAACAGGAAGCCACTAATACCCCTAGCTGGGAAGACAATACAAGAGTCTGGATTAGAGGACCCCAGGGGCTCTTCTCACCTGGACCTCGGGTAGGTCTGCTCACTAAAGATGGGAGACCTGAAAGAGATGCTGCCACTGCCAGAAATGCAGGCCAAGCCAGGGAGAGGGGAGAAATGCCTGGATTCTTCCTCCTGACCCCATCTACATCCTCTGTCTCACGCTAACTGAAGCCAGCTGAAAACGCACTGACCCAGAACCTGCCTAACAGCAATAGAATTATAACCTTGCACAGCTGCTAAGCCAGAAAGGTGCCAACTACCAACTTACTTCACAAAACTCCACAAGCCTCATCACTCCATTTACTCATCCATGTATTAAATACAGTCAGAAGACCAGGGTTCGCTGTGGCTCTCTCTGCCTCTGCTCCCTGCTAAACAGGGCAGCATAGGGGGAGGGGGCGGGATCAGTGTGAGGGCAGCGGGATCAGGACTTGCCTGCGTCTCCTTTGGCCAGAGAATCAAATTCAGCATCCTTAGTATGGCCTACAACTCATGCTGGTTGGATTCCTCTTTCCCAGGCTTGGCTTCCCCAGTCTTCTGACAGCTCCTTCCTCCTTCGGGAATCCATTCATATCTCTTCCTCACCTTGACCCTGCTAGTTCCTACTCATTCCACAAGTTCAGCTTCGATGTTTCCTCACTGGGGTAGCATACCTTCTGCTCCAAATCTAAAGGAGGTTTTTCTTGCTAGTTTTCATCTACACTTGTCCTCCATCGCACTTTATACTGTCCATGTCCCCCAAGCACCTAGCACAGGGCCTGGTACATAAAAGTACTCAGTGCCTGTAGGCTGAGCATGTGACTGTGGACAGTGACCGTGGGCCAGCCACAGTCTCAGAGAATCAAGCTACTGGGCCATGCTGGAGCTCTCCTAGGCCTCATCCAAATGACCTCTGAGTACAGCGGTAACATAGGTCACAAAGGAATCCAGCCCCCCTGCCTCAAGGTCTCGCACTAAGCACAATGCAAAACCACTTCTCTGACCTCTCCCTCTTGGCCCATTCCACCCCCTTATGCCTTCCTTCATGCCCCCAACACCCACAAGACAAAAAAAAAATAAAATAAAATCCTTGGATCCATCACCTCCTAAACAGTCCCCAGATTCTGAAATTCCTTCTCTCTTCTTATGCTTATTAACATCCTTATATAGGCTATATTCCGGTAGGTCAGCTTTTAGTCCCAACCATTTTACTTTGGAAATTCCTGGGACCATTCTAAAGGTGCGAGGACTCCTGGAAGGGTGCAGAGCCTCCTTTCCTGTGGCACTCTGAGGAGGGAGCACAAAGAAGAACAGGCAGCCACAGAAGTCAAAATAGAGGAAGAGAGATGGGACTTGAGCGAGCAAGCCCAGGGAAGTGCAGGAGCAGCCAGTAAGTAGGCCATAAGGGTCCGGGCTGAGAGTGTGTGATTAGTACCACTAATCATCTCACCAGCTCAAAATAGGTTCTCTCCTCTGAGACCATCCGCCCAGGGTCAACCTTGGCTTCTGATTAACTGGCGTTGCTGCTTCAAAACTGCACGGCAGAAAACAATGTATGGGGGCGGGCGGGGGGGGGGGGGCCTGAGAACCCCGACGCAGACCCCCGTGGTCTGTGGTTCCCCGTGGCCTTCCTGCATGGGGGCATCCTCCTGGAGCCCATGAACCTCATCCTCATCAGAAGCGCACCCCACGACAAGGTTAGCTCAGCTCCCCTCGCAGACAGCAGAATGCCAGGAACTGTGAGGTAATTGGCAGGGCCTGGGGCCAGGCCCGGGGCGGGGCTAGTGATCAGGAGAGTACCCTGTCTTCCGGCTGTCATCCTCACTTACACTCAGGGTGCTGCGGCCCCTGGAGTGCTCGCTGAGAGCTGTCTCCCATCCACGCCCAGAACAGCATTGAAGTGATTAAAACCACACGACCCCTCACTTCAGACCTGTGTCACCCTCAGCCCAAACTGCTCTGCTGCCAGACGGTCCCTTGCCTTTGCCCTCTGATAGTTCTTGTTCCACATGGCTGTTTGGGAAGGGGAGCACGTGGGGGCAGAGACCCAGAATGGGAGCAATAGTTAATTGTCTGGGTGGCAATGGGGCAGCACCAGGGACGTGGTCGCCTCAGAAGCCAACTTGAGTTCTCTGCTGAAGGTTATTAGGAGGAAGGCATTGTCTTCAACATCTTCAGCCCTCAAGCCCACAAGAAAAATGACAGACTGCGTAGGCCTGAGCAAGGCTCAGCTTCGCATGGGGGCAGTGGGGACCACTGGGTAGCCTCCGGGGCACAGCTCCCTCCTTCACCGGATTGGCACTGTGAATTGGCAGCTGCGGGGATGCAGTTGAGACACCACTTCCCAGGACATGTACCTTTTCCCGACAAGCTTCCGCTTCTTCCATGCCAAATCCACAGCCTGCCTCGTCCTTGAGGCATTGATCCAGGTCAGATGGCCCCAGCCATTGGCATCATTTGTAGGCCACAAGGTGGGCTGTACCTAAGCAATAGGAGATGTGCCAGGGAAACAGCAATGTTGAATGAATGGGTTGAAGGCAATGAGAGAGTCAAGTGCCTAGACTGCACCCCCTCCCAACCCCCAAAAGATGAGGAGCACTCAGGATAGGCCTTCTCTGGAAGTTTGTGCCTCCAATGGGCAAGCAAATCATGGGGATGCAGGGAAATTCGGCAATAAATACGCACAGGTATATTGGTCTGGTCGGCATGGTCTGGCTTCTGTGGATGAGTGCTTTTTAACATTTTACCCTATCGCTAACCCCCATTGTTCATGAAGACAGTGTCCAGTCACAGTTGTGTTTAATCTGTACAAGTCAACAGTGTATTTTTGGTCTGAAAAGCCATCTACATATGTATAATTTCCTTTTCTCAACGGTGTTTTAAACTACCAGCTAAATTAATGACCCTGTCAATAATATCAATTAATTATCATAAATAATAACCTTATTCTCCAAAGGGATGATTTATAATGCCCCCTATCATAAAATGATAATGATATATCTAAAGGGAACCAGAGACATAGATGAACCATAAGTATAAGAATGAATTTGAGATTCACAATTATAGCCCCAATCTGAGAACAATAGACATGTATGACATGGTCCCATGTGGTACTTACCCTCATGAAGAGATCACTGAAGATATGAGTGCCACGACAAAGTGTGGCGAAGAAACCAGATCGCCTCCAGCTATCAGAAAGAGCAGCATCTGGAGTCTTCAAGGCTGGTCTTCAAACAAGCAGCCATCTAAGTGAGGCATCAACTAAGTCCACAAGGAAGAAGTACATCAGCCTGTGTGATCCAAGGATTATCATCGATAAAGTCCAAACCCAATGTAGGGAATGAGATCGGCTTAAACGCTGAGCATGGATTTGCAGAAGGGTATGGATGAGAGTGGAAGCCCAAAATCCACTTCCCAGGTTCCCACAGGTATTAAGTCTCAGGTAAAGCCCCTCTGACCATAGCTGAGAGACATGAAAAGCTGAGACATCCAACAGAGAGCATTGTAAAGTCATTATGATGTCAGGTGTAGTTAGGCTAAACTATTACACCTTATCTTTTGATCTCCATGTTGACTCATTCTAAAGTTGTTTCTTTTTTTATATTTTCTACTTTGCTTCTGATTGAGGTTTTCATCCATTTGTTTCATTGCTGTTGTGGTTTCATTGATTTGTGTGTTGTATTTTCTTCTGTATATGAAATTCAGGATAGGGCTCTCTATAGAGGCTGTAACTGGAAAAGGAGCATGGCAGGGGAGGTAAGGGGGAAATGAGGAGCTAACAATGAGGAGTACAAGAAGAAAATGTTCTGAAATTGATTACAGTGGTGATTGCATGACTCTTATTAATCTGAATAAACGAACTGAATGAATGAATTATATGCCATTTCAGTACTATATACATATCCTATATAATATTAATGTTATATATATAATACTGAAATGGGGCCAACAAGAAGGAAGAGCCACACCCACTCTCACAGACACTGAGAGAAGCTTCTCCCGAGGAGATCCAGAGACACCCCCCACACACGCACACACACACACACGCACACCCAGGTCCCCAAAGTCAGACCAGGAGTAGTTCCTAGGGCCAAATGGCTGGCACCAGAGGCTGCTTTCCATCTGGTTCTATCGCCCCCAGTAGAGATATACTCGATGTCTTTACAGGACACCAGGGAAGAGATAGCATGGAACCCAAGGTGGCATGAACAAGGACCCGAGAGGGCAGAGCTGCAAAGATCCAACACACTGCCATCCAGCCAATCCCAGCAACTCCCAGAGCGGCTCCTGGGGATCTCCAGGCCTGTAAGTCTTCACTAGAGCAACTGGGGGTTTTGAACCACTGATCTTGTTGTTAGCAGCCCAACTCATGGCACCATGCACCACCAGGGCTCCTTATCGACAGAGCGGAGGACATCAAGGCCAAACAGTAGATTCAGGCTATGGACCAGAGCCAGTGCTCTCTGGTGCCCCAACTTCCCTTTCACACCCCATAGCTTCACTCTGCCCCAGGAAGCTAAACCAGAGAACATCAACCACAAAATCCTGCCCACCCCAAGATGGAGCTACACGGCCAGTCCAGAGCCTACATTTGAATCCACCTGTGGCTCCAACAAGCTGCTTCCCAGCCTGCCTGAAGCTAAGGAATGCCCTGGCATCCCTTTGAGCAGCACACTAGAGCAGTGTGCATGGGGACGGGTGCCCACAAAGACTTCTTTCTTTATGCACAGAAGACTCCAGCTTCTATGCCTCCTAGAGGGGCCAGATTTTTTTATCTAAGTTGCAGCAACATGACTTCTGCCCCTGAGGTCACAGATAGGGAGGCTGGTCAATGAGCTTTCCGTGACCAAATGCTTCAGCCAAAGAGCAGTGAGCAACCATTAGTCATCTCCACCACACACTGCTGCACAAGAGTGCACAGGCCTGTGCGCTCTCATGTGCACACACACACCACTGGGTCATACAATTCTCCACTCTGTTCCACAACTAAAAGTGGCAGTTTATACCCTGCTGACTGATGCGAATTTCTGGTTACTCCATCCTATCTATTTCAGGGATTTGTTCCAAGTATGAACTTTACACCCAGTATAAGAATGCCCCTTTCAGAACATAGCATTCCTTCGATGATAGCCTCATTCTGCAGTGACTACATGGGATCAATGGCAGCAACCCTAAGAGTCAAAAAGCAACGATCAATAGGCAGAGCCCATGGAGGAGTAAGAGTGTGTCAGACCCTGGAAATGCAACACAATAATGTATAGCCTCATTGAAGAAAGAGGCATAAATCTGCAAGACCGTTTTGAAAAAGGCTATATGTACAGTGCTGAGGATTGAGTGGCCAGATTAAATATGTCTGGAAGATCAGGGACAGCTTCATGAAGGAAGTGTCAATATACCTGAGTGTCCAAGCAACACAAAATGACTCTCATACACCAGACCACCCCCAACATGGGGCACTGTGCCATGGGCTTCGCAGAAAGTGTGTTGGTTGACTTTCACTGTGTCCGTGAGGTAGATGTACATCAAAGGTGAATGAAGAGAGCTCAAATCATCTGGAAGGAGCGGATTAGGACATGAACCCAGTCCGTTTGGTTCTGTTCTCTAAGTTGCTACTCCAACACAAGCATCACTAGCGGGTGGCTTTAATAAACAGAACTTTATATTCTCTCACTGCTTATGAGGCTGGAAAGTGAATTCCGAGCACTAACTCTCTAGAGAAGCCTATCTTTCTGTGTCAGCATGAGTGGAAGGTCCTTGTCTCCTTTCAACATCTATCTCCATGTGTCTCACCACCCATCTTCCCCTGGGAAAAGCGTTCTCAGTACAGAAACCCTGGATCCAAAGATGCACTATGCTCCAACTCTTTATTATTTGTTCTCTGAAGTCCTTCTCTCTGCCAAATGACTGAGAATCGTGGTCCCACTGACTTATATTTTGAAGGGGCAAAATTGAATCCATGGCCCGCAGGCATCACTAGGTTCTTTAGAAACCTGAAAATAATTAATTATGGAAAAAGCAGCAATTGTCTCTGTGGCAGTCATGTGCTTATGTTAATTTCATGATTGAGATGGAGGGGTGGAGTCTATCCTGTTAATCTGGAGATAGCCATTGAGTAGCGGATGAGATGAGGCCTCCATGTGGGTATGGCTTTCTCTTGATACGTTTGGGAAATCTTGCGATATTTCCCTCGCGAAGAAGAGAAGCTATCTCCCTGGTTGTTGGGAGTTAGTTCTCAGAGACAATGAATCACAGACAAGACAAGATGGCAGCATCTGAGAAGCCTGAGAAGCCACACGGCTTTGCCCTGATGGAGCCAGACCTCTGAAGCTGGAGAGGCCATATGGAGACCCCTGGCAGTGCTGAGCTGCTTCTGCCACCACTGAATGCTGTTGATGAACCCTGAGTCCTGGAAGCGAGGAGCCATGGGTAGACCCCTGCCAGCACCAGGATTCTGTGCCCACTGACCTGTGACTTCGTGAGTCGGAAGGAGACTTTATAGACTGATATCAGGCATATGGGTTAATATCTGACTTATGATTTGTACTGGACTGGATTGGCATGCTTTCTTAATGTCCTATTTCTCTTATATATAAACCTTTTCCTTATATCCTTATGTGTGACTATAAATTTGTTCCACTAGTCTACCCGGACTAACACAGTCACTAAAGAGGTCAATGTCTAATTAAAGGTCCATGTATCCTAGGGTGTCTAGAATTGACCAGGAAGGTAATAAGAGGAAATTTAAGGAATTACAATGAGGAAGTAGCATGGTAAGTACTGTTTTTTGCCAACATCAACTATGAATTAACACGAGGTAAGTTGAGAGTCTGGGGGAAAGTTAGATGAGTGTGACAATAAACAAATGTAGCAACTCTGAACATGAAGACTTGGTCACCAATGTTGATGTGAGGGAAGTAAGTTAGACATAGTCATCTGTATTAGTTGTCAAAGGCTTCTATTCAAAGTATGTGTGTGTGTTCTCCTCTTTTAGAGGACACCATAATTATTGGATTCCACCCTACTCCAGTCACAAGATCATGTTAACTTAAGTGATAACATCTTCAAAAACCCTGTTTCCAAGCAAGATCATACTCACAGGTACCATACTAGGACATCAGCATATCTTTTCAGGTACACCATTTGATGCATAATGGTGTCTAAGGTAACACGTAGGGAATGGCTCACAGGAGATGCAGGACCAGATGAGGAAGCTTTGAACAGATTGCATGAGAGGCAAAGCAAGAGGGTTGAGCTGATTAGCAGGTTTGGGGTCCAACTTGGAAAGGTTGTAAGTGGGAGTGATTGATTTTTTTAAATTATGTTAGCATGAATAGATGTTACAGAATACATGCAAAATACCCATGAATACTGCATGTGACTAAAGAACATCACCAACAGCACAGCAGTATATTGCTATGCTCCTCCCTAAGACCTTCCCCACTGGAAGAGCTTCAAAAGAAGACACAGGCTGAGCAGGTGTACAGACTGTGATGGTGAAACAGAAAAGGGGAGAGAGAGGCAGAGGGGAGGTACAAGGGGGAGGAAGTGGATCAGAATGGGCTTTGAGTGAAGAAGAGATGAATGGACAACAACAACAAAATTTCCTACCAAGTCCTGAGCCTGGAAGAGACGAGATGTGGGTTGATACAGATTTGCATGATTTAGAAGCTAATGAGAACCGGGAGCTGTTGGCATTCATGCCAGATGGCCCCCGTCCTCACTTATTATAAGGTAATAATAATAATAACAAATGGAGCAGCGATACGATAAAGGGCTTGTGGAGAGTGGACTGACAAGAGACGCATAAGGATTATCGCCATGCAGAACGGAGAGCCTGGCAAATGAATCTGATCGTGGCTCCATCTACCCAAGTGTGTAATTTCCTTCATGAGTTCTCAGCAGGCCAGGTAAGGAGCAGAGATCTAAGGATGTTGCAGTGATCTAAGGTGGGAACGTTTTCATGATGGGTTCTCATTCAACTACCATAAAAGCAAGGTTGTTGCAGTGCTGGTAAAAGCTCGGTTGACTCAACGTCCCCTGGGTTGAGAAGAATATGAAGCCTTGGGGGCAGTACAGCCTAGTCTGGGAAGGGAGGGGAGTATCAAAGGACGGGACCTCTGAGTGAGGTCAGAATTGCAATGATACAGCAAAGCCCTCTGATAGATCCCAGTTGTGGAGGGTTGCCGGAGGGTCCATGACTCCCTCGGCACTATGTGCACAGGTCAGTCTTGGAAAGCCAGGCAGGACGTTGAGAAGCGCTTCGAGTTTGTGCTGCCTTTGGTCTCAGGAAGCCATTCTCCCTCCCTTGTTCATGGGGCTGGTCCACGGCCTCACTCTGCACTTGTCTTCCCCGGATCTCACTTCATTGGTTTCTGACCAATCTTTAAAACCTACTGGAGTCAATTTGAATTCTAATCTGATCCTCCAAGGTGCCCCCTCCAGTCTCAGCTGGGTGTCATCTATGAAATTAATGAGCGTGCTCTCCGTTTCATCATCTAGTTCATTGCTGGAAACATTAAATAGCCCAGGGCTCCAGACGTCGAATTGCTCCAAATGGCCTCTCACAAGTCTCTGCATCTTTGTGTGTTGTTAGGAGCCAGACAGTGGGAAGCCGGACCCTCCCCACTCCAGGGCTTTTACCAAGACACATGCCTCCCCCCCCCACCCCAATCCTCACAGGTAGCTGTGGTCTTTCTGTGCAGCACACAAAGTCACCCTGCATTTTGCAATAGAAACCAGGGCTCCTTCTGCTCCCTGAAAGCCATTCCATTTCCACCTCCTGAGACAATCTTCAGGAGACCTCAAACTCACAGATTGACCCCCTCCCTTCTTCTGGTCGAGGTCTCTCGGCCATCAAGAGTTCAGGGAAATTAGGGTATAAAGAAAAATTCATCATTAAAGGTGGATTTTGGAGGGGGGGCAGGCAGCTGCAACTTTCCTAGAACACAATCCAGTTTCACAAAGCATTTCCATGTCACTTGGCCACACACCAATTCTGAAGTCCCCAGCTCCTGGAAAGAATCAACACACTGCTCTGGTTTCCTGACATATCTTTCCCTTCTACCTTCCTCTGCATGACTGTCAAAGATAACACAAGGGGTGCACTCGACTTTGATTTGCTACCTATAAAGTCCAGCTTCTGACATAGATGGGTATTCATGAACAAAATGAACTCTCCTGTCCTGTAAATTTCTATAAGCTACGTCAGTCCAAGCTCTGTCTAGTCTTCAGCCTTTCCTGAGGTCCCAAAGCAGTTGTCTTCCTCCCCACTGGATCCTACTTGATAAATCCTACATTAACTTCTCCCAGGTGCTTGGTAGAACCCAAGACAGATGAACCCCTTGGGGCCAGTAGTAAGAGTGGAGCTACTGGATGGATGGAAGTAGAGAGGGGGAGTCAACTACAAGAATCTACATATAACCTCCTATCAGGAAGACGGACACTGGAGGAATGGGCGGGGGGGAAACATTGGACAGTGTAAGATATGACCAAAAAAATAATTTATAAAATATTGAAGGTTGGAGGGGGAGAGGGGAGCAAAGGGGGAGGGAAGGGGATGAGAAGCTCATGTCAGGGGTTCAGGTGGAAAAGCAGATGTTTGAAGAATGATGACGGAATGGCAGCAGGCATGTAAAACTGCTTGGCACCCTATATGTATTTATGTACTTTGAAAAGCAATGTATGAGCCCCCAATAAAATGATTTTTTTAAGTAGAAGAAAGTTAAAATGGATCAAAAGGAAAAAGAAATGATAAATGTTCTTTGTGCTTGCATGTTTTTCTTTATATGAAATCCGTAAGAGAGATAGTAAATGGATCAATAATTTTTAGGGTTATGATAGGGACATTTTGGGGGAATGGAGCGATAATAATAAATACAAAAAAGAAGGTAATGTTTTCAAATTAATTGTGATAATAATTACACAACTCTTTTAATATACTTACACTATTGAACTGTATGAGATGTGAATTATGTCAATAAAACTGTTAAAATTTTTAAAGAAAATAAAAAATACAAGATTTCTTAAATGATTAAAAAAAAATCACCTTCCACTGCCAGCATTCTGTTCCAGTTCCCATGCCTGCCGCTGACTGACACTCAGTTCTCCTTTGTCATCTTTGTTCATTTCCTCAAGACTTGCCATTTTTTTCCATCGATCTACCTTATACCTAAGCAATCATTACCCCCCTTTTTATAACTTCTTCTGTCTCCTTCTCTTACTCTCCTCATCTGTCTCTATCTTGCCCCCTTCTAAATAATGAATTTGTCAACATTACTTTATATTTACAAAAAAAACTGCTTCATAACTCTTTTGGGGGGCTCTGAAGGACTCTGGCTTGAGCACTTCTCTAATTAGGGTGGATACTTGGCATCTGATTCTGGTGCCTGGTACCTCTCACCTTCAGACAAGAGATCTGAAAATTTTCAAGGAGTAGGTAAGAAATATACCCCATATTTCTCTACATGAAAGCTGAAGGCCTAATGCCCTTGGGGGTTCATTCACTCATAAGTCATTCCAAAAGGATGAAGGCGATTGTGCTTGACAAAGTGCTGGACAAAAGGAGTACAGAGACATTTGGGACACGGCAGTGCACAAGACTTCAAGGAAAACAGGGAGAGTGACAGTAAAGACTATCAACAAAACACAGAAGACAAGATCTTTTCTTGTAGAATTCAAGCATATTTCTAAAAGATGACATGCAGAGACAAAAGGAAAGTGCAAAACGATGATCCTGTTGTAACTTGGCAATAAGTCAGCTCTGCGGAGACACAGTTTTGACTGACCCAACTGAGCACACACAGCAGCTAGGCACTAGGTGTGTGTGAGCGCATGTACATGTCTTTGTACACGTGCAACATTGGTTATGGGTCGCCTTTTTTAAAAGGGTACAAGAAGTAGGACAGGATTCAAAGGGTAGCCTGAGAGACCTCTGCTACCTTACCTTCAGCGACTCTCTATAATGTCCCAATTATCAAGTCAACCTTCGCGATGAGCCTGGCATCTGTGTACGTATGCCACTGCATTGCCACCACTGAAGTCCCCCCTCCTAATCACTTATCCTGATTACTGCAACAGTCTCCTGACTGCCCTCTCCCTTCAACCTGATCTCCTACTCTATTCCAAATCATTCCCTCTTGAAGTCAGGATGACCTCTCTAATACACCAACCTGATCCCTTTCCTTTATCAGTAGCTCTCCAACTGCCATTTGATGAAGTTCCAAATGCCTTTCATGTATGGACCCTGCTGGTTCCCCTAGCCTCACCTCTCTCGAGAAGGTCAGACTTGATTCCCCACAACAGGGCCTCTTCTCAGCCATTTGCATGCCCCTTGGTGTTCTCCTTTCTTCCCGGGACATCCTTGTCTTTCCCACCCTCTCCTGTCCTCTTCCCAGAGCTGAGCTACATTTGATCTGGCCGTCTCAGACTCAGCTTTCCCCATCATTTTCCTTCCCCCAATCAGAAACGGGGGCTTCCCCAGCACCTCAGGGTGTCATGACTGTGTGTTTACTTGTCTCACTCCAATTAGAACGTCCCGTAGGCTCAGAGAAGGTAAACTGCTGTAGACTATCATACTCACAGCTCTAAATTAGTTCTCCTTGAGTTGGAGGTGCTCAATATTTATTGAACAACCCAACAGCCTTTCATTCCTTAATCAGTTTCTACTTGCTGCATAGGTTTCCCAACTAAAAGGAAGCATGTCAGTGGCTTCTCCTATCGAGTATTTGAGTCAAAATGGACAGATGTTGTAAGGAGGACCTTAGAAGTGAACAAACTCAAATCTCAGGTGTTCGATGATGCGACTGAGACCCACGGGGAAGTTAAGGACTAAGGCTGTTGCTCTATGGTGATTACAACTCAACCCCAAAAAGGCCCGTCTAGTAGAGATTGCAAAGCATTTTCCCATTTTCTCCTTTGATACATAAAAAATGTACTGGGCTGGTAATGTCATTGCACCCATTTTATTGAACAGAATATTGTGGCACAGAGAGCTAAATTCCAATGTCTCAGGGACACAAGCCAGCTCCTCTGAATTCAGACCCCATACTATCCCTGCCAGACCACATAGCCTCTGGCCCTGTGCCCTCTCTCACAAGGGGAGTGGAAGCCAACAGGGAGCTAAAAGACATGGCCCATGCCATGTTACCATGGTAGCACATCTTCAGGATATGTCTGGGTACCAGTCAGCAGATCCACAGGAAGAAAGACCCCAAATTAACCCACTGTGTGTTTAGAGCTGCAAGAGTAGATAGGGAGGCACGGTGACTCTTAACGCTGGCCAGAGTTCAGCCAGGTGTGTGGCTTTATTTAAAAAAATTATTTTTCATTCAATCTTATGGGCAATGGACTATGTCCTGCCTTTTTAAAACAAGATTGGGAAGCTGGAGCTGACCTGACACATTCCTCCAGTTTCCCTATGCACACTTAAACATTCTGCCAAAACTAATATCTTTATTTCTAAAACCTTCAATTCACGTAGGGCAAGCAGCGTCTGCCTGTGCTGTACGGAGCATGCACTTCAGTCTTTATATTACCCCGAGGAATGAGCTGCTATTATGAAATCATTAAATTAATAACTTGGTAATATAGGCAGATATATAAAACAATCTGTTCATAGAACAAAAGAAATTACTACGTTCCAAACATTCATAATTTAATTTAACAGTGAATTAAAGTAGCATACATAATTTTAGCCTCAAAATGTCAATAGAATTATGTAAATACAGCACTGAGTCCTATTACTGGTTTGTGTGCATGTGTATGCGTGCACGCTCATGCACAGTTATGCGTGTGAAAGGAGGGTGGGGCACAGGGTTGACATTTCCCTCCTGTAGGCCTCTCTTCTTAACAACAGAGTAGCTATTGACAGAAACAGATGAGATGCCCAGCTTTTAATTAAGAATTTATTAAACATTCAAAGAACTGTAGAGGGAAAAAGCTAGCAAGGCACTCTACTTGCTGCCAGGGTGGGTTGCTGAGCAAACAATATGAGATACAGATGAGGGGGAGGGAATCCAGTGAGCTTCCCTCAAGCTTTCCTCAAGCAGCACTGTTTCTTAGAAGAGGGGTTGTCTGAAGATGGAGATGAAATAGTAGTGGAGTGTCTGGTAGATGAGCTGTGGTGGAAATCTCTCAGGACAATAACCAAGATTACTATCCCCCGTATTTGGCAGAAACCAACACACACACACACACACACACACACACACAATCCAGGTTGGGTCTGGAAACAAATAAAGGAATAAAATAAGCTGGATTTTTTTAAAGTAATAAAAGAAGGCTTTGATATGCTTCAACCCACCCGCCCAGCAATCTGCTTCATGTGAACCCATAGGAAGAAAGTAAGGTAAGATGTGATTCTGGTCTAGAGGCATGGAGGAGTTTGTGACTCCCTTTCCTTTCCAGGAAGTTAGGCATGGGTTCCTGTGATAGCAGAAATAATTCAAGGGTCTTTCTATCTGAGAAGATCTTGCCTTAATAATCCCAACCTGATCTCTGAGGTATTACTAGGTATAGAGAGGTAGCTGCCATCAAATCAACTATAACTCAAGGCCAGCTTATGTACACCAAAATGAAACATTGCCTGAGCCTGCATAATCCTCAAAGGGCCAACAAGTTTGAATCCAACATTGCTGCTAATATGCCAATCCTTCTTACCAGGGGCTCCTCCACCCTCTTCTTCCCTAAACATGAGCCCCTCCTCCAGCAATTAATACCTCCTGATGACATGCCCTAAGCACGTGAGTCAGGCAATATTTGGTTGTGATCCAGAGGCTTTCATGGGCTATGTTTTTTAAAGTCAATATCTCCGTGGGGAGAGAGAGTCAAAAAGTAAGAGCTCCAAAATCAAAGAAACCTTTATTAAGCAAAATGTGAAGCAATCGTTCCTCAACACACTCTACATTTGAGTCTATTGACATCTGACAATAGTGTTTCTATCTCTCTGACCTTTCCCCAAAGGGATTCTGCACTCTTCGACGTACACTCCATCAAAATGGCACTCTGGACACCCCAAGAAACTCAAAATGTGTTTCATTTAGATGGTCTTAGAGTTTGGGGGACAAAAATCAGACTGCAGGGGCAAGATTAGGACTCTCCCGTGGATGTGTCAAGTTCCCCAGAGAATTTGGTGTATGACAGCCCTGGCTACCCTTATCATGATCGACAAAATTCCTCAGTGCAACTTACCCGACTTTTTTGCAGCTGTATATACAGTTTTCAATTTTCTCAAAACTCCTCCATCCTTAGTTCTCTTGACTTTCCTGGATCCTTTGAGGAAATATGTCAAGATTATCATTTTAGAGTCAAAACAAAACATTCCCATACCTTCTGAGCTCACCTCCCCACATTGAATATAACTGGCTCAGCCGATCCCTTCAGAAGTCACTGTTTGGTTTGCACCTCTTTTAAGAAGCCCCCTTAACAATACTAAGGCAAGAGGGTTACTGAGGAAAATTGCCACTGTCCACTGATCACAGAAACACATTTCATTTGCAATAGACTCATGCATGTGTGAACAGGAGACCAGTAATACAGTTTTTTTCCCTTTTTTCCAGTCACACACACACCTCATCAGCACACAATGTCCAGCCACTTACATGTCCCATTAATGAGCCCAGTTAAGAATCTCTTGTTTGGCTGTAGACACTAAATAGTCATGAAGAATAACAGGCGCTCAGTGCCAAATGTATAAAAAAGACAGCAAGATACTGGTTCACAGAAGACTTCTGGGGGAGGAGGGAGATGCTTAAATTTGACTTTCAAGAACAATTCAGCATTAAGTGAGGAGATAGTAAGGGGATCATCAGACCCATGATTTTTTTTAAAAAGCTGGCATACATAAGGAATGATGGGTATTCCCATGGGCAAGTGGCAAGAGAGAAAATGGTACAGCATGAGGAAAGGCCTCCTATAACATAGGTTTTGTTGTTGTTTTTAACAAAAGCATACAAAACTTTTATTCCCTTATTTCTTATTTCTTTTTCTCTTATTTTCTGTGTAAGTGAATGGTTACCTGGAGGAAGAAAGATAAGAACCTGGTAATATGGTTAGAAAACCAGTAAGTTAATTTAGGGGTGAGAAGAACAGAAACAAGACTAAAAGAGTGTAAATAGATATGGAAAGAAGGAAAGAAGAGACTTTGAGAAGATGATATTAATAAAACTTTTGATTGCTGTTGAATTAGTCTGTACGGGAACAATGCTATTACAGAAAAGGGGGGAAAGAAGCACGATCTATGTGTAAACCTTCACAGAGAGGTAAGTTCATTTCTCACTCTCATCACGCTACCTTGGGGGTGAAGAGAGGGGATCTGCCCACACACTGCACAGTCAGTCACGGAGTTAGACCCCCTTCCCCCTGGCAGTTTCAGTCCAGTGCACTGGAACCTCTGCAGAAGACCAGGAGATGAGAGGAAGGGCCAGTGTGGGACTGTATCGAAGGTTTTGTGGTAGAAAGGAGGTAGAAGGTAGAAGGCATCCATTCTGCCCAGTTTCCTTTGACCACAACTCATTTTATGATTGCAAGAACAACTATAGAGTGTAGCCTAGCTGGGTGTCCAGAAGCAGCGTAAGGGGAGAAAGCCTTCCTGGCCTCCTCCCAGGAAGCAGGTCAGCAGTTTCAAAAGCTAGTCATGGAAGGGGAGAGAGAGAAATCCAGGATGACAATGACTCCTGTAGACCTGGAGTGTAAAATATTGAAGAGGCCATTGTAACACGAAGCATAACATTCAGGGAAAGACAGCATTTGCACAAAGATTGTCAAGTTGGCATTATACATCCATGTCTAATAATTTTAATAATCCAGAGGATTTATAAAATTGATTTTGCAAAAACCTGTAGTCACGGCATTATCCTGAGAGCTTGGCATAACCATGTGAAGATGATGTAAGAGGCAGTGCAGATAAATTTATCTCCCTAAAAATTTAGATTCCATACCAAGAATACCTGTGACTAGCTAATGAGATGTTCTCTGAAACCTTCTCAACCACAGAGCTGCCCCAGCAGTACGTCCATCATCCCATTTCTTCATCCCCAAATGTGCGGCTCCTAAATTTTTCATCTCCTCCCAGGAAACAGGTTAGAAATTGCAACACCACCAGGCCAAGCACCACTTAACCCCAGGCCAAGCACCATGTCTCTCAAACTCACTCTCTCCTTTTCACTTCACCTTGCCAGAAACTGCTTTCATTCCGATACCACACAAACATGGCCTGCACGCTGCCATATTAACAATTCAAATGGCCTCCCAACAGGACTGCCACCTGTTGTCTATTTCATTCAGCCTCCCTCTGACCGTAGTAATCATCTCCCTAAATCCAGATCAATCTCTGGACATGATTGATTCTCAGGAAAACTCACCAGACACACAGGATTGCATTACATCTTCATCCTATGTAGATAGACTTCTACTACCTCATTTGCAAATGAAGAAACTGAGGATTGGGGAGGTTAAGTCATTCAAGGTCAAATAGCTAGTAAGTGATAAAGCAAGTACCTCCCACCAAGACCATCTAGTACCAATTAATTATAATAGTTGGCATGGACTCTGGTGCCTGGTATCATGCTCAGTGCTGTACGCACAGCAAGCTGCTCATGCCATTCTCACGACAATCTGACAAGACAAGACCATTATTGTTCCCGTTTCACACTTGCCAAAATTAGCTCAAAGTTCAGACTCCAGAGTCACTCTCTAAAGCATTGTTCAATTCTGGCTTTCAAAGATACAGTGTAGACTGTCTGACAAGGGTATGCTATGTCCCTCCTTCAAAACTTACACAGCACACTTTGCCTTCTAGGACAAAAGAATCAAAGCCTTGCTCCAGTTGACCACACCAACCTGCCTCGGTCTTCTGCTAATGCTCAAATCCATGCTCCTGGTGTCTCAACTTTAATAAGCTAGCCATACCCTGCCTCATATTTCACATTGTCCATCTCCACCTGGTCAATCTGTATAAGATTCAATTGATTAGCTTACAGTCTATAACTTAATTAAATTTATTAAGTGCTTTCTTCAGGCAGGTGATATGCCAAGTGCTGAGGATGTAGAGGTGGGTGGGACAGACATAGTTTCCAAGCCAAATAAATACCTCTGTTTAAGTCGATTTCAATGGTTCCCTGAACTATATGTTTGTCTCTATGGCTATATTTGGAACTCCCAGAGGTCAAGACAAGATCTCGTGAAGCTCTGCATTCTTCTATGTATACTTTGTTCTCTGATACTCAGAAAATGTATTAAGCCCCACTGAAGAGAAAATCTCATAAACTTCAGTCTCCCAAAATGAGTCCTGAACTGAGAATGTTTAATGCACTTGTGTATATAACAGGCCTCTACATATGGTAATGTCCGAGATGCATGCTCTCACTTTTAATACTGTTCATTTACATTGAAGTTAACATTTTATGAAATAGTTTCCCATCCATTTCCTCATCTGAATCTCCATGGTAGGGAGATACAATCTTTTGCATTGGCTTGAAATTAACTTTCTATATGTTTCATAATCATATTTTGATTGCTCCTGATTAAGTTGTCAAACTGAAAAAGTCTGATGAAATTCAACACAATGTCCCTGGAGCAGTAATCTGGAGTGGGAGTGCTGGGTTTCTTTCCTGATCTCAAGCTGACATCTCTTCAGTTAAGTGTGGGACAGCTTCATGGGACCATTGCCAGATATCAGTGAAATAAGGATGGACACAGGACCTAACACAGGGCAGTCAATAAAGATGATAAAGATGAGTTGTCTTTTTCTAATGGTGACAGGGCAAGGATTGTCTTGATGAACAAATAAGGAAATTGAGGCATGAGAAGCTGCGTTTAAGGGATGTTCTCAAGCCCACAGAGTAAGCTTATCTAAAAGTCAAAAGCCACAGCCCTACTTAGGCCTTCAGACTCCCCTGCCCAGTCCCCAAAGAGAGGACTCTATACCCGAAGCTCAAGATGAGTGTCTCATACTTTTTAAACAATCCTTGATTTGAGTGGTTTGCTCAGAAGTTCCAGTTCAACATTCGCATTTGAGAGACATGTTTTCTATTGGTTTAAAATTAATTTGCTGAATTCACAACAGTGTATTTTGATTGCTTTTGATTAAGTTTAACAAACTAAAGAAGTCTGCTGAAATTAAACATCAAAGTAAACAATCCCTTTCCTAAGTCTCCGTGTGCATAATTATCAGCCTTGTCATTCTTGCTTAATAGATCCATTATGTGACAGCCCCAATGCCTGGGTAGTGGTAATTAATACAGAATCCCAAAAATCCATTCCAGAGAAATCCTCTAAAATTAAGGCAAGCTCATTTGCATCACTTCTCGAATGCATGAATGAATTGTTTTGAAATGGGGATGAAAAGAACGGGGCTTTTACAGGTCACGGTTTCTTTGTAAAAATAAATAAAGTGGCTGCATATTTAATGTTGGGTTTGTTGCAAAGAGAAACAGGCCTTTGGTGGAAAGCCTGAATAAACAGGTAAATGGTTGTTTGTAGCCGTCACTTTACAGAAAGCCTCGCCAAAATTAATGGCTAATAATTAACCACCCGAGCAACTAATGCATTGAGAAAAGTTCACAGGTAGCTTATAACAGTGTTGGAAATGATGAAAATTAAAGCTCATATCATTTTACTCAAATGTGGGAAAAATAATTTAAGTATTTTTATAAAGAAGAAGGGGGGGAAGCCCTCTCCATTGCCACCACATGTATTTGATTGCTTTCATCTAGGGAACTACAGGAAAACAAACAAACCAAAAAAAAAAAAAAAACACGCCAACATTGGAGCAGAAGGATCAGGCTGGAAAACAAACTCGGCTGCTGAGAGGCTGAGTGACTTTGAACTCCAGCTAAAAGCTCACTGAGAAGTCAGGAAGAGCCAGCTCCAGTCCTAGCTCCCTTTCAGGGATAGATGAGATCAAGCAAATGAAAATGCCAGGTCAAGATCAGGTCCAGGGTGCAAGCTCAGCTAGTGTTCTTTCCCTGTGGAGCTTGCTCCTCCCACCTTAGTGCCTCTGTACACATCAATTATTAATGATGATAATAAAAAACAATAACTACTAATTATCAAGGGCTTACCAGACACTGGGCTAAGCACGTTTCTTGTATTATGTCTTTTAATCTTTCCAATAACCCTGTGAGGAGGTAACTACTTGTATCATCATTTTTCAAAAGTTTAAACAACTTTCTAATGGGAAAATGGTGGCTTCAAGGGCAGCCATGTTATCAAAATATTTTTTTCTGTAAATATGTCTACATATTTCTGGACTCTATTACAGTCTATTAATATATCTTTATATTAATATCAAAACATAGTGATAATATAGCTTTTAAAAACCTATAGATTTTTAGATAAAACTTTAAACCATATAATGTTAAGTCTATAAGTTTAGTCTACCTCTGACAGTTTTGTCTATCCTAGAACCTTTAAATTTTTATATCAATTTTATAATCATTTAATCCATTACTACTTTCCCCCTCCCCTCCAAAAAATGTGTGCTTGGAATTTGAATGGAGTTGTGTTAAATATCTGAATTAATTTGGGGAGAGATATATAATATATATATATATATATATTAGGGTGAGATTTGATACATTAATATCAACTCAGTCCCCGGGTGACACCCTACTAACAAGACAAGATGGCAGCATGCTGATAGACTCTGAGTCCTGCAGGAGCTGAAGAAGAAGCCACATGGGCTGACCCAGATGGAACCAGATCTCTGGGGCTGGAGAAGCCACATGGAGACTCCTGCCTGTGCTGAGATGCTTGGGAGGTGACAAGGACATCCCTCCCAGTGCTGAGATGCACAAGACTCTGCACCCACTGGTCTGTGATTGTCCTGGCACTATTGCATGTGCTTCGTGAGTCTGAAGAGAACTAATGGGTTGATATCAGACATATGGACTAATATCAGACTTGTGGGCTTGGACTAGATTGGGTTGGGATGCTTTCCCAATGTTCCCTTCCTCTTGTATATTAACCTCTCCCTTGTATGCATATGTATGCTTATGAATTTGTTTCTATAGTCTACCCGGACTCACACAGGAGTTAGCTGCACATTTTGAAAAATCATGCAGGTGACTGAACTAGAAGTGTGGAGCTATCCCTGCAAGCTAGTTAATAATAGCTCTTCTGAAGAAGCAGGATGAGGGGGATGCAGACAATACTATGGAAGCTACTCCGGAGGAGGAGGAGACATCACTACAACCCTCGCACCACTCCTCCAGAATTTTTGCCCCCTCCTTGTATCACCCCCCTGATGGCTCTCAAATGTATCTAGACCATGCCCCAGTTCCGCTCCCAAATGTCTGTCAACGCACTCCTATTGCATCGTGACAAAATAGTCAACTAAGGGTTGATCATATGCTAAGAGGTAAGTGCCGTTGCTCATGTATGTGTCAGTCCATTGACCATGACATCCCCAGTCTTAGAAGAGTGCCCAGCACCTCACAAGCATGCCCTGAGCTGGTCTTTCCCTGGCTCATCACCCTCGCTCAGGACAGGGAGAGGAGCAGTCGGAAGGATGGGAGGTTTCATTGGTCATTTTAACTTCCCCTTCCAGGATGGGTCTGCTCACCCTGGTAGCCAGTAAGACAAGTATTTATTTTGCATCCACCATGTTAAGCACGAAGAAGTAGACAGCAAAGGGAAGGGGGAACAGGGAGAGAAATATAAACGAAATAACAATAACAGAGTTCCTTCCCTCAAGTAGCATGCATTCACACAGAGGGGCATGACATCCACACAAAAAAAAAGAAAGCATGGTCTCTTCCTGCTACTCAGTAAAAGATTCTGAGCACAAACACGTTGTCTAATGATTCCAAGGCATGAAGAGTTAAGGACAACTTCCTGGCTCATCTGAAAGGTCAACTCTGTTGCAGAAATGCACCACTTTTCACGTGACATTGGCATGCTGCTGTTCCTGGTGGTGCGCTCTGGCCTACACAGGCAAGGCAGAAGACAAAGCTGAAATGGGTGCCAAATTGCAAGGCTCCTTGTGGCCTAGTCTGCCCACTGGGGGATCCTTCCGGCAACCCAGGAAGGTGCCATGAGGCAAGGAACAGCCTCGTTTCACCGCCAGGATCGATTCATCAGGAATCTGCTTGGGGAATGCCATGGGGAGGGAGTTTTCCTTTTGTGAATGCCTGGTAAGAATGCTTTCTTCTTCCGGGGAAGAAGAATTGATGCATTTGAACGGTGTATTGGCGATGAATGCAGAACACAGGATGGGCTGCCAGAAAGGCAAACGCATTCCTAAAAGAAAGATACAGACAGCGAAACTTCTGGAAAGGCCAGCTCCTAGAAAGAACATCACACTTGGTAGCATGCCAGGCAAAACAAGAAACCCCTCGGTGGGAAGGATTGACACAAGAGATAGATACAACCATCCACTCAAACCTATAAGCCATCAAGAACATGACGGGCAAAAGGGCAGTGCTTCTTTCTATGACATAAAAGGCTGCCTGCCACCAGGTGGGGCTGACTTGAGGACAGCAGCACCAACAGGAAGGACCCGGAACCCTGCTCATACTGTATCTCCACCTCCCAACTGAATTTTCTAACGACGCTAGGGACTCAGCGCTCGTATGTGTATTCATATGTGATAAAAACGGATGCTCAGAGGAGGGGAATGGATTCTCAAGCTAGGAGTGGTTGAACAGTGCAGCAGGGATCTGAACTTGGATTCTCCCAGGCCAGAGACCAGGTCCCTGTTCCACCCCATCCCCTAATCGGGTGCTATCTACCCACAGTCCAGGAGACTCCACCTCCCACAGCCAGTGCTGTGCTGGACGCTCATCCTCCCCTTCACACTGCCTCTCAATCCCCTTGGTGGCAGTGAATACTAAAGGAGAAAGTAACAATTGATGAGAAATGATAAGCCTTTAAAAATGGCCCCATTAAAGGACAAACTTAAGAACAGTAAAAAACAAAACTATGGCTTTTAAAAGCAATTGGACAAAAATCAGGGAAGAAGGTCAACTAAGAAGGTCAATTTGAATTTTAAAATCTCAAATAATTAAACCATTTCTGAAAGACCGATCAAAGACGTCATGCAGGGCAGTCATGTTTTTAAAGTTAGGGGAAGTATGGGAGCTTAAGTGCAGCACACTGGATTGATGAGTGGCTACAGAAGATAGTGAAATCCCCAAATCCATTTCAGAAACTCCTGTGGGAAATAAGTCTCCTTTGAATTTCCATAGATCACTGACCAGAAATGTAGAGAGTTCTGCCCTCAGAGTGCATCCAGAAAGGAATTAATACATATATAATTCTGCTAAGATTGAACATCTTGGTGCCCAGCTATCAGGTGAAATAGCATCTTGAGTCTTAAAGGTTTGTCCCCAAACAAGCAGCCATCTAAGTGAGATGTCAACTACATGCACATGGAAGAAGCACGACAACATCAGTCACTGAAGGCTTGATTGTAAATCATATCATCCGAACACAAAGGAGGGATTAGTATCAGAGCCTAAATTGTGAGTATCTGGTGGGATAAACCTGAATTGAACAGTTAAAACTTTTTCAGTTGATCCTGTCTCTGATGCATGCTGGACCTGATAGGCTTTTCAACATTTTCTGTTATTTTTGTTGTTGTGGTTCCTATTAGAGTGTATCTCAGAGGTGTTAGGTCAAGGAGGTTACCATCTTGAATTCGTGTTATATATTTTTCTGTTTATCAGTATATAAAACCCAGGATTAATGAATCTTGTGGCGGTCATGTATTTGCGATTCATGATTGAAATGTAGGGGTGGAATCTAGCCTGTTAATCTGGAGAGAGCCAATGAGTAGACAATGAGGCCTCTGTGTGTGCATGGCTTCTCCTGAGAATTCTGGGAAGTCTCGCGGAATTTCCTGATTGGAGAAGAGAGACTTGACTCACTGGCAGCATCCAAGGAATGGAACGAGCCAGAAAAGAAGCCACACAAGCCTTACCCTGATGGAACCAGACCTCTGAAGCTAGAAAAGCCACAGAGAGGCCCCTGCCAGCCCTGAGATGCTTCTGCCACCAATGGATACTGCTGATGGACCCTGAACCCTGGAAATGAGCCATGAGGGAACTCCTGCCAGCTCCAGGACTCTGCACTCACTGGCCTATGACTTTACGAGTTGGAAAGAGACTTTATAGACTGGTATCGGACATATGGGCTAATATCGGACTTATGACTTTGAACTGGACTGGGTTGGGATGCTTTCTCAATGTTCCATTCCTCTTGTATATAAACCTTTCCCTTATATCTATATGCATGTCTATGAATTTTTTTCTCTAGTCTATTGGAAATAACACAAACCTATAGGGACCACAAATAGAATAAGGGTTTATGGGGTGTGTGGTGGGGGGGTTTCAGTGTAAGGGTTAGAGGGTAAAAGGGAGATGATGTCAAGGAGTCCAGGAAGGAAAATAATGTTTGGAAATTTATTAAAGTAACAATTGCGCAACACGGTTTGATGTGATTGAAATATGGAATGATATGATATCTGTATTAACTCCCAATAAAAATTGACATCTCATTTCTTTTTTAAATCATTTCATTGGGGGCTCATACAACTCTTATCACAATCCATACACACATCCATTGTGTCAAGGACATTTGTACATTTGTTGCCATCATCATTCTCAAAACATTTACTTTCTACATGAGCCCTTGATATCAGCTCCTCATTTCTCCCTCCTACCCCCCCCACTCCTCCCTCCATAATAAATCCTTCCTTTTTAACCCATTGTTAGCTTGAACTGTTTTTTAAATTATTTTCTGCTTTGTTTTACATTGAGACTTTTCTGCATTTTATTTTGTTATTGTTGGGGATGGGGAGGTTTACATATGATTTTCTTTATTCGAAATCCAAGCTAGACAAACTTATGGAGACAGAAACTAGATTAGGAACTCCTTGGGGTTATGAGAAGAGAAGTTAGAGGGGAAGGGAGAGTTAATAACACTGAATACAAAAGTGTTCTAAAGCTGATTGCAGTGATGATCGCACAAGTCTTAATATATTCTAAAACTGAGTTGCATGGTATGTGAATGATAGATCAATGAAATGGTTTAAAAATTAGGGGTTGAAATCTGTTCTCCACATTCCCTTCACCCTGTTGGAAAAAGGCGTCGGAGTGACCCTTTGTTGGAGCAGTCCAGAAATGGAGGAGGTAGAATTTGAGCTGACCTTTGAGAGTGGGTTGCCATTTGGACGGTAAGTTTTCTCAGGAGAAGACACCTGTAGAAACAAAGTCTTTGGGGCGAGAAATAATAAACAGTTTGAGGTTTGGTATCAATCATCCTGACCAGAGCACGTTGTTCTATGAAGCGATAGTGAAGGGTCAAGTGTTTGTTTGAAACCAGCTAAGGAATTCCTCAAAACCAGTCCAGGTGTTTGGGATGGAGGACAAAGAGTTCTTCCCTGCGGAATGAACATGAAGAGTCAAAGGGTCACTCCAGGTTGCTTAGGCCTCACATATGGCTCTGCCTCAGCCAGAAGCTGTGAAGGGCAGCATCCTGGCTCAACGTCATAAACCATGTGAGAGGCTCACTCAAGCCCCAGCCTTAAGGGAACCAAGTCCTTTGCTGAATAAGGACTTGGCCCAGTTTCGTTTCCCAGGAGTGACTGCTTGTCAGAAGGAAGTAATGGTTTACTGTGCAGAGGGAAAATTCTTCTTGGCAGGAAGTGAGAATTTAGGCAAGATTGCTACCCGAGCCTCTCATCTGTCCAGAAGATGAGCCCTGGGGTCAGCTCATTGATGGCAATTAGAGTGGGAGAGGAGAGGAGAATCCACAGAGGGTGACATACTAGGGAAGAATGTCCCTAGTAAGTATGGTATGCTTATATGTTGGCCAAGGTCCTAGGGATAATGGACAAACTCCAGTTCTTGCACCAGTGGGTCCTTTCTTCCTCTCCACCCTATTCACACATAGCACCTGTTCTCTCCATCCCAACACAGCACCTGCACATGTGTACACTCCCTCACTTGCTCATGGACTCTCACACATAGACTCATTCGTATCACACACAGTACATACACGTACATTATCAGCTACACTTTGGGTCTGATTAGGGGTGTTGAAAAATTCACAGAAAAATTAATATAAAGGGCAATGCAGAGGGTGATCTTTAAATTCTATTTACTCAATGTAAAGGACTATAATTCATTCTCAATGTAAAGGACTATACTTCATTCTAAGAGCATGTCCTTTCTTCTTTGTTTGGGTAGGAGGGCTATTAAAATATCTTTTAGGAAAGAGTAGTGATAGTTGATGGCAGGGTTTCTCCTTAATGTCTTTTCTTGGCAAAATGTAAAACCATATATCAATTTTTAACTCTTATGGTTTCTTTTGATCTGTGAATGCCAAAGCCAGGAAGCCATTATTTTTATTTCTGGAAGAGGCCATGTCATCTCCCCCTTTAAACCTCAACATTGAAAGAATCTTTCTTCCTCATGTCCCTTACTATGTTAGAGTATAGCTGTGCTCCATGGAGTTCCTAATGGATGATGGCCATTTTCCTTTTCTTTCTTTCTTTTTTGGAAAGTGATTGCCAGGACTTTCTTCTTAGGCACCTTTGGGTGGACTTGAACTTAAAACCTTTCAGTGAGCATCAGCGAGCACTAGCCATGTGTACCACACAGTAGCTTCCCTTGGAAGCTAGGCTGAGGCCAGCCAAGGGAATCAGCAATCAGAAGGAATTCACCAAGACTGGGTCTGAGTACATCAACCTGTTGCTGTTGCTATAAATGTCCCGTCCAGTCTGGTCCAACTCTAAGAACCCCTATGCTTTCAGAAGTTAACTCTGGCCAGTTTTGTGCCGTCCTCACAAATCATTGCTGGGTGTGAGCCTATTGCTAAAGCCCCCGTAGCAATCTCTGCAACTTTTGCAGGCCTTCTACTCTACCAAGCCTACAAATACAATAAGTATGGTGAAAGTATACAATCTTGATGCACCCCTTGCCTGATTTGAAACCATGCAGCATTCCACTGTTGTAGGGAAACAACTGCCTCTTGGTTCCTCCTGAGCCCTTTGAAAGAAGTGTTCTGGAATTCCTATCCTTTTCATTGTTATCTATAGTTCATTTTGATCCACAGTCAAACGCCTTTGCATCGTCAATAAAACAAAAGCAAATATCTTTCTGGTTTGCTCTGCTTTCGGCTGAGCTCCATCTGATGTCAGCAGTGCTATTCCTTGTTTCACATCCTCTTCTGAATAGGACTTGAGTTTCTGGCAGCTCCCTGTCGATGTAGTGCTGCAGCTGTCTGTCTTCAACCCAGATGTGATTAATTCTCTCTGATTGCTAATTCCTTCAGATGGCCTCAGTTCAGCCCTCACTGCTGTGGCAAGCACTAGAGAGCTCCAGGGCAGAACGGACCTCCAGGGCTCTGGCCGCATAGGCCTCAATGACAGTTCTTAGTTGCACTTCTAAAAGGGTGGGCCCTCCAGGAAAGCATGCATGTTTGAACAGTGGAGGATGACAGAAAGTTCTTCTGATCACAGAGGACTTAGTCCCTTACCAGTGATGGAACCAGTTCATTAGCAGGCTGACCTCACTGTGGTGCTCAATCCAATCTCTCTTCCTCTGTGTGCAGCAGATCTTTTAATGGCAGATTGGGCAGATTCTATAGCATTCTGGTCAGTTTTGATTATTAAAAAGCTCGGTTCATCTTAAACTTCAATCTAGGTCTATTTTAAAGCTTTTCTCGTCTCCTAGTCCTGGAAAAGCTGCTGCTTCTAACCCTGAAGGAGCCAGGGCAGGTCTGTGCTGGCTTCCTTTACTCTTCTTGTGAATTGAGGCAGGAGAGCCTAGGGGACAGGCAGACTGCCAAGGGCAGTGAAGATCCTCTGGAGCTCAGTCTCGCTTTCTCTGCCTTTTCTGGCTCTATAGCTGGCAAGGTCAGACCCATGGTGGTGTTGTGGTCATGAGTTGGGTTGCCTTCCACCGGGTGGGCAGTTGTAAACCACCAGCAGCTCCTTGGGAGAAAGATGGGACTATCTACTTTGATAACTAGTGACCGTCTCAGAAAATCAGGGCGGTTTGATCCTCTCCCATAGGATTGCTGGGGGTTGGCATGGACTCCATGACATTGAATTTGGTTGGGGTTTTTAAAGAGGCAAGTGGCCCCTCTGTGTAGCAGATGTGCATGGTCTCCTTAGAGCATCTAATGCGAGGTGGGGAACCTTTGAATCACCATCTAGTGCACTCAGGTTCAGGACAAATTGTACATCATCGTACAACATGAACTGAGGAATAGGCTTTGTTGGAGAAAGGGAACCTGACCAGTCTGATTCGAGCAAATAAGCAAAAACATAGGTCCTCCAAACCTCTTTCACCCCACAAACACATGTACCAGGACTCTGTTGAACATGCAGGATGTGGGTCTCCATTGGAGGAATGACAAGCTTCCCTAACTTGCTCCCTTTGAATAAGATAGCTAAGGAGAACCACAGCCAATAAGGGCAATCAAGTTACATCAGGGCTAGGTATTCTCAATTCAGAGTGGCTCCTGTTTAGAGAATTAACTACAGAAGCTAGATGCCCAGTACCCGGAGAGCTCTTGCCATCATTTTCCCAAAAATTCTGTTCATTGCCTTATAGGTATTTCCATGAATTATATAGCGCTGCATTGTTGATGACACCCCTCTCAATCTCATAAAAGGACAAGAGTGACTCTTGGAAGCCCTTTTGGGATTGTAAGCCCTCAACTCTCTCTCCTGGAAGGTATCCCCTCATGAAGCCCCAGACTTTGGTCCTCCCCTCTTCTGATCTTTCATCCTGAAGCATGGAACCCAGCCAAGCAGGGAAGTTTCCTCCCAAAACGCTATCCTGTTTCTAGTCCCTCCATTGTCCTATGTGGCTCTATCCAGCCTCACAGCAGAAACTCCAAGTTCTTCTCATCTGCAATTGCTGGCAACATACGTCAGCTCTCTACCCACCTCTCAACACCACACACCATTCTATTAGCATCACTTTCAGGAGGCTGCCAGAACCTCAGTCCAGCAAGCACCTGGATGAAGAGGGAACCTGGCACAATCTCCAATTTCAAAGGATGATTATCCTATTAATCCCTTAACATTTGCATTTGGAAGGAGCCATTCACTGCCCCCCCCCCACACACACACACACATACACACACCACCACTACCACCACCCTATAAAAGCAAGAGAAAAGTCATGGAACTCTCACCAAGTTTGCTGTGGGTTGAACTGTATCCCCCCCAAAAATAAATGTTGAAGTCCCAACTCCTAGTATCTGTTAATATGACCTTGTTTATAAATCAGTTCTTTGAAAATGTAATCAAGTTAATATAAGGTTGCGATTGGTTAGTGTGAACACCAAAACAGAGAAAAAAAAGAGAGGTGAACATAGAGACAAAGGGGTTAGAGTGACGCATATTCAAACTAAGGAACCACAAGGAGCACTGACCACCACTAGAAGTCAGAAGAGAGTCCTGGAATGAATTGCTTTTCTATAATAGAATATATTTATATAATATATATAATATTATAATATAATATATTTATATAATAGAATATTGCTATATAATCCTGTTGACATCTTGAATTTGAATTTGCAGCCTCCAGAACTTTGAGAGAATTAATTTGTTGTTATACTTCCTTATGATGGCCCTTGGAAAATAATGCAACTCTTAAATTCCCCTTCTCATCCCACACATTGGGGTAGGTAGAGGTTGAGGCCATGGTTGTTGATGATGGGTCAGTCTCGCTGCCTCTGTAGGTCCAAGGGAACGTTTGGACAGATTTGGTCCCAAACCATGACTTCTGAGCAATGCTGGCCATCCTTTCTCAGAAGAATTCCATCAGGAAGCTGGAATGCCAAAAACAGGTGCTTTGAAAGGCACAACTGGTTTCCATTCCTCAGACCTCATCCACATGTGGAGAAGTGTTCCCATTCTCTGGACACACCCTAACCCCATTGATGGTGATGACCATCATGATAGCTTTGGACATCATATTTAGAGAATGGACGCCACATGGCCACATTGGAGCCTCACTAGCACTCCAGGAGCCAGCACTTGGATGGGGCAGGGCTGGGGGGGGGGGGGGGGGGTTGGGGATCAGAGCAGTTACGTAGCCAGGGAGAACACTCTGTCCTCCAGAAGCCAGGCCCAGGACCCCTTCGGTCTCACCATTTCCTAATCATCTGAGTCAGTCGAGGTCGTAGTCTTTTTCTGCTCCACTGTAGACTTGGGCTCTTCTCCAGAATTCGGTGAGACCTTGGAGGGAGGTTCTGGACTTCCTTCTTGCTCCAGGCACATCCCTTCCTCCATCTCCTCAGGTGTTTGCCCCTCCATCACATTCAGTGGCTTGGACTCAGGTTCTGAATGCCTACATTCCTAGAACATGCCACTGCTTCCCACAGGAGCCCTCGGCACATGGCTTCATCGGTTCCTGAAGTGAACTTAATAACAGACTGAGCTTGTGTCCCACTGAGCGGTTGGATGTTAATGGCTTGGTTAGGGAATGGGGTCGGTGGAAAAGTGCAGTTAGTGAAAGAGATACCTGTGTCATCAATCTTGCGCCGTGGCAAAGGAAAGCAAGATGAACTGCCAGAGAGCAGGGAGGCGAGAAGGTGGGGGGATGGGGTAGAGCTGAAGTAAAAAGCAGAGAAGAAAAAGGGAAGGAAGGCAAGAAAGGAAGAGAACAGAGGGGAAAGGGGGAGGAAGATGAAAGAGAGCTGGAAGAGGTTCGGCTATACCCAGTGGGAATCCTCAACGCAGCCAGAGCAAGGAAACGTATCTACTTCTCAGCCCGGCTTTGCTGGTATTATTTCAATCTATGAGAAGCAAAGGGCATTTCTGTGCTCAAGGAATTACAAATCTCCAGAGCAGGAGTTATGTCGTGGGTGTCCCCAATGTTGCCTACACATCCTTGAATATTTCCTCCCTTCCCCGATTGTCCTTTCTCTGCCTCTAGGTCTTCCTTCCCCCTTTCCTTAGACACTCCCTCCAACCACCACCTCTTTCTCGGCAGAACAAATCCACATTTTCTCCTATTGATCTGCTCTCTCTCTCCGCATAAAGCGTGCAAACGAGCATCACACACAATGTTCTTTCTGTTGGGTGGGTCACACAGCTTGATGAATGTGTATGGCAGAGACTGACTGCTGTACAATGCCTGCAAGCAGCCTCACGCATATATTCACGATGAGTCAGGCAACTATACTTCATAGAGTATTTACACAGGCTACGATATTTATAGACATGGGTACACACTGCAGCATACTATGGCCTTTGTCCACCCTGTCAAATGGGTCAAATGGGACTTCAGAAATTATTTGCAAAATAGCTAGGAGAGGGAATGGGAAGAAAATGCTTTTCTGCATAGAAAATACTCAAAGGTATAACATTACCAGTTATTATTTATAGAGCACCTAATATATCACATCTACTCTTTCTAACAAAACTTAGAAAGTCATTTGTATCCCTATGATCCAGCAGGTGAAGAAACCCCACCTCACCCCCAGGCCCAATGAAGCATACAGAAGGCTTGTCTTGACACAATGGCCAGTACTCTGTGTGTGTGTGAATATATAAGATGACCAGTTACTATCAATTCCAACACATGGTGACTCCACATTATACCAGAGTAGAATTGTTCTTTCTTGGGTTTTCAATGGCTTGTTTTCTCAAAGTTAGATCTCCAGACCTTTCTTCTGAGGTGCCTCTAGATGGAATCCAACTTCCAATCCAACCTTTGGGTCAGCAGTTGAATGCATTAACTTCTTATACCAGCCAGTGATTCTTTATGTGTATGTGTGCATGGGGGTGGATGGCAGGGAGTGTATTCCAAATATATAGAAATTTCGAATATACCACAGAGTAGATTCATATCACCTGAAACCTACATACAAACCATACTCAGCTTGTTCTATTCATAACCATGAAATAGAAACTTCTAATTTTCAAACATCTTTGCCTTTTCAAAGCTCAGCCATCACATTCTTCTGTGCACAGAAGGTGCTCAATAAATGGTTATGAATAATGAAAAGGCTGTATAAGCAAACAAAACTCTGATGAACAAGAATACTGCCAACTAACACTCACAAGTATCTGAAGTAAAATCCTGTTGCTATTTTAAGTGAAAGAGTCAAATCACAGTAAAATAAAATAAACTTGTCTTTTAAAGTAATTTTTTTAAGACTAGGGCCTGTTCCTCATTTCAGGTCATAGACTAGATGGAGAGGTGAGTGAACAGAGACATGTATGCATGCCTGCAGTGAGTCAGTATCCTATACAATCTAGGTGTTTCTCTGTCTTTCCCAGAGAGAACTGATAAATGCAAACCCATTCAAATGTAAGCCCCAGGCCACAAAAACTCCTTTTATTCAACAGAATCCAGAAGTAAGGCTGCAGAACCTACTATGTTCTCAGCACTGCACTACAAGTTGAATGAGGTCTCAAATTACAAAAATGACCCCAACATGTGCACTACCTTATATTAACAGTGGGAGGAATAAAAGCAGGAACCTTTAGAAAACTTTTAATAGGGTAGAAAAGTACAGTCTTTTGAGTTGACTCTTAGTTAACTTGACAATTCAATTACCTAAGCTAACCAGTCTTGCTTATTCAAGGTTACAATGCAATTGAGATTGACTCTACAGATTGCTTATAACCTGATTACCAAAATGTTCCCTAAATATGTGTCCTTCCACAATGAAAAATGGAAGTGTAGCTTTCACTTCTCATCAGTGAAACCATCAACTGCTTTTATCAGTGACTCCTCGAACCCACTAATATGCCTTTTTATTTCTGAGAAGGGCAGAGAGCAAAAAGAGACCAGTCTGTAGACTCAATCTGGTCTAAGCTCACCCTTGGTTCATCTATTTACTCCAAGCTTGATGACACTGGACTAGTCAACTCCAGCACCTCAGTTTCCCTATGTGGATGTTCAGGAGGCATAGACTGGATGTGTTTTAATTTTCCTTTAACATCAACCTGGACTTCTTTCTGTCATTCAGTCAACGCTGACTCATAGCAATGCAATAGGACCAGGTCAGACTGCCCCTGTGAGTGTCTCGTCCCTGGATAGAAAACCCCCTCTGTGTCCTGAGGAGTGGCTGGTGGCTTTGAACTGCTATTCTTATGGATCATGATTCATAACCACTGCACCGCCAGGACTGAACTTACCATATGTGGGTAATTGAGTATATATACCACAGTCAACCATTGACCTTGCTTTGACTGCACTTACTGAGCTTTCCCACGGTCTCTTCCCACAGACAGCGTCAATTTGATTGCTGTGTATTTCATCTGGCAAGGTCCAGATGTATAATTGCCATTTATGTGGCAGGAAAAAAAAGCTATCTGCATGAAGAAATCATTGGTTTTGCAAAAGTCTATCATTCAACCTCCAGCTTTTCTTCCATCGCCAAGGGCTTATTTTTCAACTAGTGTCCCTTTCTCTTTATTTCTAACTTTTACCTTGTAATCAGCAATAGTTATCAATGTATCTTGATACTGTGTTAGTCCAAGCTGACTAGGAAAACAAGTCCAGAGACACCCATATATAAGAGAGAGTTTTATATCAAGGAGTAACTGTATATCATGAAAACATTCAAGCCCAGTCAAGAACAAGTCCATGAGTCTAATATTAGGCCATATGTCTGATATTAGTTCATAAAATCCTCTTTAGACTCACTCAACACATGCGATGAGGCCAAATACAGGAAAATCATAGGCCAATGAGTAGAAAGCCTTGTGGGTCCAGTGGCAGTGGAAGCATCTCAACACTGGTACAGTTCTCCATGAGTCTCCTTCAGCTCTCTGAGTGTCTCAACAGCAGGAAAGGGGAGAAGGGGAGATGGGGTCTGACCTCCAGTGAGTCATTTATCTCTGTCGTGCTTCCAAATGCAGTCATCAAGCCATGACCTGATTGGCAGGCTGGACTCCATCCCTTCACTCAAGTTGGCAGATTGATTGTGTGACTGCCACAATGACATAGCTAAACAGGCACAGGCTGAAGAAGTTGGCAGAATACATCCATGCACTCATCCTGAGCTTTCATTATTTGTGTGTAAATTTAAGTAAGATTTACTTGTGGCTGTTGTTGTTGGGTGGCACCGAGTCCACGCTGACCGATACCGACCCATGCACAAGAGAACAAAGCACTGTCCGATCCCGAGTCATCCCCACCAGTGTTCCTGTGCTTGAGTCCATTCTCGCAGTCACTGTATCATCCTTCTTGTTGAGGCTCTTCCTCTCTTTTGCTACCCCTCAAAGAGATAATGTCTCTATGCCTATAGATATTTAGATATTATCCTTTTACATGACAAGAAAGATCTTGAAATGTTCTTTGTGATAAGATATGCCAAGCCATTCCCCTTGAATTTGTCATTCCCAATTCAAACTGGCCACTACTAGAGCAGTTCAGCTCACTAAGGTTGAGAATACTGATCTTTTTTTTTTGGGGGGGGGGGGCAACACTGTAGAATATTGATCTCTTGGACAATTTTCAATTGCTAGATTCAGACTTCATACATTCTATGTTCCAATAGGTAAGCAATGTTTGTGGCTGCTTCTAATTTTGAGCTGTGCCTCATCAGAAAAGGAAGATCACATTATTTATACTTCATTCTCATCATTATGATTGACTCTACTTTGAGAAGGTAGCTCATCCCAAACTATATTTTAAGTGGCTTCTAACCCGCAAAGCTCATATTGTCACACTATATTTGACAATGTTTCAGGCTATGCACAACTTCTCCAGCGGCTAATCTCTCTGATATGGACAGCGTATTCCTTCTTTGTTCTTAGCTGCGAAGCTCCACTGAAACCTGTTCACTTTGGGTGATCTTCCTGATATTTAAAATGCTGGTGACGTAGCTGCCAGAATCACGGCAAGATATAAGCCGCCAAACAATGATGAATGGACAGACAAGTACTGGACCACAAAACTCACTTTCTGACTTCAAGTCATAGTAACTCTATACGACAGGGTATAACTTCCCTGAGAACTTCTAAGATTATAAATCTTTACAGAAGTAGAAAACCTTGTCTTTCGCCCATGGAGCAACTGGTGGCTTTGAACAGTTGACCTTGTGATCAATCAAGCTCTTTGTTCCATTGTTTATAGTTAGTCAGGTCCAAAGTCCACTCTCTCAATCATACTCTTAAGCATTAGAAACATCTACACTAATTGGTGACTTTACTTCTGGGGTCTTTGTTCTGGGGTGTCTTTCTGGCAAAGCTTGGTCTATTTGACCCATTCCTAGTTCAAGTCAGTGAAAAGCATGAACTAAATATAAAACAGTGTATTTCTTTCCATTTGTGCCCTATGTTTTATTCACCCAGAAGATATTATCAGAGCACTAAGAAAATTTGAAATGATGGGGTCCAAAAATCTCCCTCTTGTTGCACTGCTTCATCTACTGATCCTGATTGTTGCTATAAAATTGAAGTGTCAAGTATATATAAGTATCAATAATAGTATGTCTTTGACGAATTTGCATATAAGTTCATAATCAATGTAAAAACTAGGGAAGAGTCCATAAAAAACCACACCTGAATTAATATTGTACATGGTAAATATCAATACCAGGTTGTAATTAGTTGAAAACATGTACTGTGGTTGGAAGGCATATCTAAAAGCCTGTCAGTATCTCACATAACACTGGTATGAAAATCCCTGGCAATTAGCCCATCAGATATGCATTTTATATAAAGTGGCCCCCAAACGTGCTGGACTGCATTTGGGATAATAGAGAATGTCTCCTCTTTTAGGTTAGGTAGACTGTCGTTGGGTGTAGGCTATGGATCGAGGTCCACGGAGTCTATCAAAATGAAGGTGTTTCTCAGGGGGAAGATCCCCCAATTCAGAATGCATATTAGCAGTGTGGGGCATCAATGATCTTCCTCTGGTAGTGCATTAAGCTAAGGATCGTTTTTAAATCATATGTACAACATGAGGGACTTGACCAAGAGAAATTTAGGGTCTGCAAAAATGAGGGCAGTTAACTTAGAGCTGGGAAAACTAGCCTTCAAGGGCTCAGCTCGACTCTGAGCCCCACAGTCTTGATCCCCAGGTTTATGCCTCAGGTAACTGTCCTGAAATCTGCTTCCACTACCTGATCTATCGGTCACACTCGGGTCATCTCACTGAGCTTTATCACAGCTAAATATTCTCAAGGCAATGTAAAATGTAGAACAGATTTCAAATTGGCTAATCTCCCAGTTGGATACAACTGATTTTTGTTTGCTCAGGTCTTACCCAACCCAGTTAGCAGACTTTTTGCCCAGGAAGTAGTTCATGTCAAATTAGCTGACAGGAGGATAAGGTCAACTCCCGCTCAATCACTTGACGACTGAACCAAATTTTAAGTTTTGTATACCCTGTTGCTCAGTGGAATCCCTACAAAGGGCCTAGAGATAAAATGTGTTTAAACTCCAAACGGTGTGAAAGACCATCTGTCTGTTTTATTCTTTTTCACCTCCTAACATTTCCAGGACCCATTTCTGGGCCGATGGGTTCTGGGACAACCACGTCCAAGGTTTAAACACGAGGTGCATATTCTCTATCTAGATGATTAAGATTAACTGTATTATGGAGGCTGTAAACTGAAGCTAGTCCCACTACAATATATTTGATAGGGCTATGCTCTGGAGATGAGATTTAGGCAAAATTTCCTGAAAATGTACTCCACATGCTACCATTCAACATCACTGGTTCTACTCATAAATGAGTTTGTTAGGAAAGATCCCTTTCAATTAATACAACCATCTTTAAAGATCTTTCCCAAAAAAAAGCCATCCTCCCATTATCCAGCAGCTATTGAAGCTCAAACAGAACTGCTGCCAATCCTGGTACTCCAGACCCCCAAACAATTAGCTCTGAGATGCTCAGGAATAAATAAAATTTAAAATATCATTCTAAAAAGACTATGTGTCCAAACATGCCATGCACACCTTGGCAGAGGGAATCTGAGCTTTAAGACAAATCACATCCAGTTTGCCAGGGAACAAGATCAAGACTAGAAGAAAAATATCCCTGTCATGTGAGCCAGGCAATCTGACAGCAGTTCCTCTGAGTTTGACAGAGATAAGAGTGGCCAATCCACCCTTGCTTCTGCCAAAGTTATTTTTCCTCTGATGGCTAGAGAGATAAAAGATCTAAAACCATAAATATGAGCCGGTGAATTTGTAAAATCCAGGTTCCTATCAAGCAGGAAAAAAATGATTTTAAAAAATCTTTAAAACAGAAAACACATCCAAGCTCTTATCTTTAGAGCCCCAAATGGCCACATTCCCAGAATAGGATTGTAGTTCACCTTCCCAGAATAGGACTATAGTCATTGTGAAACTTCCTCCAGAATGTGTACCAGGTCTATAAATTGTTGGCATTGGTCTTTCTGACTGCCTGGAAAAGTTCCAAAGCATCTTCTTCCTATTGATCAACATGTCTCCCATCAGGCAAGCAAGTTCATCCAAGTCGAAAGGAAGGCTTTGGGAGAGGTTGTGGGGTTGAGGTCCTAAAGGAGTTGACCAAGAAGATGGCCAGAGATATAAGCACAAAGACTTTTATGAGGAAGAAAGGAATCATGGTCTTTGCAGGAAGGCAGAAGAATGAAACTATCCCTTAATCAGAAGTAGGCTAGAATAGGAATCACGTGGTTGTGTTTGATAGTTTGATAGCAGAAGAGAAGAGGCTAGCCATATTGATTGAATGGATGAGAAACAAATTAGAAAAGGAGAATCTGCCAAACAGGGAGCTTCATGAACACCTGGTGGAGATGTGGAGCATGATTTACATGGCTTCACTGCTGGGGATAGATTAAATCATTGTCCAGAAACTCTATCCTTCACCGGTGAGATAGATCAAAGAATCTTATAACCATTGGAGTCAACCTTATGCTTTATGAGTAAAAAGCATTGTGTCCTTGATCTAATGGAAGGAGAGCTTTTCTTTCTAAGAACTGCCTAGAACCACGTAGCCAGGGAAGATCTAAACCACTTTTACTGTCCCAAATAGGAAGTGATGGCAGGGCAGGAAGAGGAAAAGGGAAATAGAAACAAGCTCTAGGAAGCAAAGGCAGGGATCAGGAGATTAACTGAGGTGTGCACTTACGTAAAAACATGAGTCCTTAACAATAGAAGTATTAGCCTATGCACATATATTTGTAAAGCAATACACTAAGGCTGTAGATGGGTCTCAGGTCATACCTTCCCTCAATACAAGAGCACTTTGTTCTAACAAACTGGCATTCTCTGAAGCTCAACACACACACACAACACACACCTCTACATGATCACTGAAGACAAAATGGATGCATGAGCAGATGTTGTGAAAACAGAGGATGGTGCCAAGCTATTAAAAGATATAGTTGTTATATATATATATATATATATATATATATATATATATATAACTGGAATCTTGAAGGCTTGAAGTTTGTGGACATCATATGCTTATATTAATTTCACGATTGAGATGGCCTGTTAATCTGGAGATAGCCATTGAGTAGCCAGTGAGACCTCTGTATAGGCATTACTTTCTCCTGATACATCTGGGAAATCTCGCAATATTTCCCTCGTGGAGATGAGAAGCTATCTCCCCAGTTGTTGGAAGTTAGTCTCAGAGACAACAAACTACAGACAAGACAAGATGGCAACATCTGAGGAGCTGGACGAGCCAGAGGAGAAGCCACATGGCCTTACCCTGATGGGACCAGACCTCTGAAGCTGGAGAAGCCATGTGAGACCCCTGCCAGTGTTGAGTTGCATCTACCACCACTGGATGCTGTTGATGGACCCTAATCCCCGGAAGTGAGGAGTTCTGGGGAGACCCCTACAAGTCCCAGGCCTCTGCACCCACTGACCTGTAACTTTGTGAGTTGGAAGGAGACTTTATAGACTGATGTCGGGCATGTGGTTAATATCGGACTTATGGCTTTGAACTGGACTGGGCTAGGATGCTTTCTCAATGTCCCATTCCTCTTGTATATAAACCGTAACCTTATATCCACATATGTGTCTATGAATTTGTTCCTCTAGTCTACTTGGACTAACACAAAGTTAAAGATAAATAAGTAACCATCTAACAGTAATAAGCCCACATGAGAGAAACACATCAGCTGGTGCAATTATGAGGTGTCAGACTGGACAGCAGGCATCAGAAGATTCACAACAAACAGTAAACAAACAAACAAAAAGGCATTGGTGAGAATGAAGGGGGGTTGGAACAGAGTCCCAAAGCCCATCTGTGGATCATGGACCATCCCCCACCACACACACACACAGAGGGGTCGCAGGAGGGGATGGGTCAATTGGGGTAGAGCAGTAGAGCCCTAATGGGTCACACAATAAACCTCTGATCCCTTGAGGCCTCCACACCCCCCACTATCATGAACCCAGTGCCTCTTCCCACTCTGGACTAGACAGGAACATGTACATAGACAGAGGTATAGGCAAGAGATAAAACACATGGAACCCAGGAACAGGACTGGGAATAAAGACACCAAAAGGGTAGGGGGATATGGGGAGAGGTGGGGAGGGTGATCGCAATGAATGGCACATAACCATACACCCCATCCAGGGGGAAGAACCACAGAAACCAGAGAGGAAGGGAGACAGCGGTCAGTGTGAGATTGGAAAATAAATAACAATCTGGACTTTATCAAGAGGCCATGAGGGTTGGGGATGGGGAGGGAGGAAGGGAAAAAAAGAGGAGCTGATCCCTTGGGTTCAATAGAAAGTAAATATCTAGAAAAGAAGGATAAAATAAATATACTAACATGTCAGATAAAATTGATGCATGGTTTGTAACAGGATAACCGGAATTGTAAGAGCTCCCCAAATCACCTTTTAAAGAAATACCTTGTATCTGGTGAAAGAGTCCCTGGAGCACCCACACTAAAATCTTCATTCCTAATTGAAAGGTTGGCAGTTCAAACACACCTGTTGGCACCTTAGTAGGAAAACCTGGCAATCTGCTTAAAGGTCCTGGCTTTGAACAACCATACAGAGTCTGGTTCCACAGTACACACGTGGAGTTGCCATGCATCAGAACCAACACTTTTGGAAATGCATTCTGCTTGGGGTTAGTTTAGCATTGTCTTTTGTCACCAGTGGCAGAGAAAGGAAGCTTAGAAGAGCCATACTTCGGGATAACTCTCCCATGGTTTTAATCAGATAGAATGTAGACTTCTCAGGTAACACACTCACCCTCAGGGGAACCCATAGGAAATATGGACACTCTCTGCTTCCTCAGCAAAACCAAGCAAGGGAAATGACAAGCATGTCCATCCTGAGATGTGACTTGTAACGCCTCTTGTCAAGCCTCCTGAGCCATATGATCTGATTATCATAGTTTGCCATAAATGTACCACTCTCTGTTCTTGCCAACTTTAATATTAACATAGTGGAGTATGAGGTTTTATGGAAGCATATGAAAGAGTCAGTAGCCAAAGTGACTGGACGCAATTACTGATCATTGAATATTAGTCCCTCATTGCAACTGTCCTCCATCTTTCCTCTGAAGCACATTTGTAAATACTGTGCTCCTTAATATGTTTTCTTTACTGCAACTCAGTTGCAGGCACCCAGGCTTCTGGAAATCTAAAATGGCACAGGTTGTCACCCTGTGGAACATTTTTTGAAACAAATGTTAAAAATTTCTTCTTGCTTGAATCCACGATCAATGCTCATGGAAGCAGCAGTCAAGAAATCAAAAGATGAGTTGCATTAGGTATATCTGCTGCACAGGATCTCTGCAGAGTATTGAAAAGCAGAGATGATGTTACCTTGAGATCGAAGGTGCACCTGGCCAAACCATGATGTTTCCCATTGCCTCATATGCATATAAAAGTTGAACATTGAATAAGTAAGACCAAAGAGGAAATGATGCATGTGAATTGTGGTGCTGGAGAAGAATATTGCACGTACCATGGACTGTTAAAGAGACAAACAGTTTTGTCCTGGAAGAAGTACATCCAAAGTGCCCCCTTTAAGGCAAGGAGAGCCAGACTGCATTTTACATACTTTGGATAGATTATCACAGATGCCTGGTGAGGCGGAGGGGCAGGGGAAAGAGGAGGGGCCTCGATGAGATGGATGGACATCTGCAACAACAATTGTGAGGGTGGTGCAGGACCAGGCCATGGTTCCTTCTGGTTGTGCAAAAGGTCACTAGGAATTGAAACCCATTCAAGGCCACCTGACAACAGCTCACACACAAGGGAGATCCCAAAAAGCCCACAGGAAAATTCTAGAGCGGATAGAGAAATTTAGAACACTTGCCATGTGTGGAGTCGACAAACAAAGGCAATTTGAGTTTCTATATACCATCCCTGAACAAACGTGAAAGGAAAATAATCCCATTCACAATAGCACCTATGAGGAAAAGGACCTAGACGCAAATCTAAACAGAAGCGCAAAGAACAATGAGATGTATAGAACTATAACACACTCCTGGCAGAGATAAAGAAGACTGACTTGTCGATTAAAAGACAATAGTGTTAAGATGCCAATACTACTAAGAGTAGTCTATAGGTTCAATTGAAAATGATTCAATGGTGGTTGCTTTGGTTTTAGATCACTATCTACTTACTTGAATCCAAAAAGCTGGTTATAACAAGAGGCACAGCTCACTGCCATGGAGTCGATGCCCATTCATAGGGCCCTATAGCACAGGATTGAACTGCCCCGTGGGTCTCTGCAACTGTGGCTCTATAAGGAAGCAGAAAACCCTGTCTTTCTCCTCTGGACCAGCTGGTGGCTTTCAACCACTGACCTTGCTGTTAGCCGCCCGGCTTGTAACTGCGACGCCACCAGAGCTCTTAGACCACTGGTTCTCCGCCTTCCTAGTGCCGCAACCCCTTCATACACTTCCTCATATTGTGGTGACTCCCCAACCATAAAATTAGTTTCATTGCTACTTCAGAACTGTAATCTTGCTGCTGTTATGAATTGGGCCATCCCTGTGAAAGGGTCGTTCAACTCCCAAAGGGGTTGTGACCCACGGACTGAGCACCGCTGCCTGAGAACAATAGAATCGAATCGAGAATTCAGAACTAAAGTCACATATCTATGGTTAATTTTTTGCCAAGGGTACTGTTTAAATTTGTCAAGTCATATATTTTTGGGAACAGTGAGGATTTCGATTCTTCCTTGCTCATGTGTACTCCTTTGAGGTTTTGTTTGCTTGTTTTTGTTTTTTCTAATGGCTCTGGCTAAGACAACCAGTGCAATGTTGACTGAGCGTGTTCTTAAAGAGTTTCTGTTTCTGGTTCCTGTCTGCATGGAAGTGCTTTTAGTGTTTCCCTGCTGAGTGAGACATTGGCCATTGGTTTTTCATATATCACCTTTATTGTGTTGAAAGTTTTTCTTCTATTTCTATTTTACCAGATTGTAAAATATCCTTCATGCACTAATAGATATGATCCTGTGAGTATAAATGTATGTGTGTATATATATATATATATATATATATATATATATATATATATATTCTCCCACTGGCCTGTTAATGTCTTGCATTTGATGTCATTGACTGTGTCTTGTGAATCTGAAAAAGAGTTTATAGACTGGTATTGGACATATGGGCTAATATCAGACTTGTGGGCTTGGACTGGACTGAGTGTGCATGCTTTCTCAATGTTCCATTCCTTTTGTATATAAACCTCTTCCTTATATACATATGTGTGCCTATTAATTTAATTCTCTAGTCTAGCTGGACTAACACACTGATATCACTGAAAAAAGCATGTATAATTGTTTAAGAGGAAGTTATATTGCTACTTAAATCTTCATTAAAAACACAATAAAATGTTACTTAAAAAGAGATAGAGATCATGGTGTCTTACATAAAGCTGGCTTTGATGGAGGTGCAAAGAAGTCACTGGATGCAGGATTACTTTGAAGGTAATGATGCCAGATCTTGTTTGGAGGTTAGAATCAGAGACTAAGGAAAAGATAAAATTCAATGACTATAAAATTTTGTGGTCTCACCACTTAGAAAAAAATTAATTCACTCCTTACTAAAATGGGGAAGTATAAGATGCTAAGATGAGTTTCCTTTAGAACATGTTGGTTTTAGGATGTCTATTATACGGCTAAGCAACAATGTGAAGCAAGGAAGGAGGAGTCCTGATAGTGCAGTGGTCAGAGCACTTGGCTGTTAACCACAAGGTCAGGGTTTGTGACTCACCAGCTATTCCATGAGAGAAAGATGTAACAAAAGGACCCCAGGAGTCTTTATGAGTCAGAATCAACTAGAAGGCAACTGGAATTGGGAAAGGGAAGCCAGAGATGAGTCTGGAGACACAAATTTTAGAAGAAACATAGAGGAAATACCTGAGAGTTCAACAATGAGAACTTCAACATGAAGAGGTCAGGAAGAAAAGAAAAATCAAGTCATAATGACTATTAAACAACAACCAGTAAATCAAGGGTAGAAAGTATTTCAAGAAATGCAATGATCAACTATGATAAATGCCACTAACAGGTTGATGCAAGGATTCTGAATTTACCACTGAGTTTAGCAATAGGCAACCTTGGTACGTGCTATTTCTGTGAGGTGATAGAAATAAAACCTTGATTGGAATGGGTCCAAGAGAGAATTAGAGGTGAGGAAGTGGAGACAATAAGTATCAATGCATTTTGCTCTAAAAGCAAATAGATGAATTAAAGCAGTCTATGAAAAGGGATGTGGGGGGTTAAGGAAGGCTTGGTTTTCTCATTTTGCTTTTTTCCCTTCTTTAAGTTTGGAGACATTATAGCATGTTTGTATTCTGATGGGAACCCTCACTGGAGAGTAGAAAGGTAAAAATTAATGAGGCAGGAGAAAGAAAGGACAATTGCAGAAACAAAGTCCTTGAGGTACGAGACTAGTGGGAGATAAAAATGAAGAGGTAAGAGGAATCTAGCCATGGAGAGCTCTTGCTCAAATCTACTGCTTCAGATCCAACACCTAAAAGAATGGAAAGGATCAAGGACCTAAAATTGATTGAGTGTTTATGGGACCCCAGGCATATCCTGTTTATTTTCACATTTATTCCTCTCAATCACCCTGAGGTCATTTTCAGCCTCACTTTACAGATGAGGCCTGGGTCTGGGGCCAACACAGTGGAAAACATGGTTTTACTGTCCCCATTTGAGCTGCAATTCAACTACCTAGTAGAACATGGACCATTGCTTTTCTTACCACCCTGCCATCCCCCTTTGTACACAGACATAAAACCAGGCAACACTACAGCTAAGGAGACCTCAGAGATTGCCCACTCTAACCCCTTAATTCCATAAAAGGAAACTGAGGCACAAGGTGACAGAGACTCGTGCCCAAAGACATGCAGAGCAAACTGTCATCTCAATGCCCATGACCTGTCAAACACTATTCCCCTTGTGTCCCCAGAGATATGAGTGCATGTGCCTGTGTGTACAAAACTGATTTGAAGATGCAAATTGGCTACATCCAATTTCATCCAACTGTCCTCAAAATTTAAGAGCTCTGCTGACATGCACAGAGCAAAGAGTGAACTGTCCCCCTGAGAGAAATAGTCGTCAAAAACAGCATGATATGTCCCTCTCTGAGGTAGTAAGCATTCATAGTATGTGAGGAAGAATCCTGTGCCTGCTGGGTCCTTGTGGGTGGGAAGGAGTGGGGAGGCAGGGGCTTGGGGGAAAGCAAATACCAGAATCCCCTGAAATCTCTCTGACTTTAGAATGGATTAACACCTTCACCCAAGACTCCCTGTGTACTCCCTGTGGGCTTGTTTTCTGAGGTACATACACGAATTCTGGAGACGCATGATGACTAGAGCAGAACTGCCCTGCCTGCTCTGGATTTGCAGAGAGAAAATAGAAAAGACAGTGGTTTAAAATGGCCTTGTTACGGTCTCTCAAGAAGATCCAGAGACATTTCCTTGAGTGCAAGGAACTTGTGGGGTCTTGTCAGGGGCCTCCAACTGTTGCTAAAACCTGACCTTCTGATTTGTCAACTGGATTTACTCAAAATAGATCAGAACTGTATAAATTATATAAGTGATTAAATATCATGCTTTTAGAAGCAGAACTAGTGTTTCAAACAAAATTTCACCCCAAATACAGTGAGTGCTAAAAGTTCTGTGCTTATATAAGTGTAGAACTATAACCGTGCCCTCTCCCCAACCCCCACTCATCCCTATAAAACTATAGGATTTTCATAATGTATTTAAATATTGCTGGATTATATGAACACAAAAATGTCTGCATAGCTCTGTCCCACTTGACTCTGAGAGGTAAATAACCCTGCCCAGACTCAATCTGTAATGAGTTACATAGCCCACCTTAAATAACAGGACTTCCACCTCTGGTTGCAAGGCTACTTGGTCACTGATGGACCTGAACTTCTCCACATATTCTGATAACATCCTACACCCATCTCAATGACTGACATGGCTTGGTTCATATCTCTAAGTCTACACACTCTCTTGGCATGGACCTAAGGATGAACTCATGCCTTCTGCCTCTTTGGATGGACTTTCTGATATTTCCCTGTAGCAGATGCTATCAATTACCCACCCACATACTCATTTTAGTATGTACTGATGAAATCCTGCAGTCTAAAAATTCATGGGATAGTGCAGACATGCTGGAAACCAGTGTGCTGGAAACCATCAGCCAATAATCCTGGGGTAAAATAACTCTGATCCATGCCCTAAACTATTTCCATGTTCCCTACTGAAATTTAGCCCTATGCACATCCAATTGCAATTTTGTCAAAAACATTGGCACCGTGTCAATTCTAATTCATAGAGACCCCATAAGACAGAATAGAAGTACCCCTTTCAATTTATGAGACTTGACATCTTTATGAAAGCAGAGAGACTCATCTTTTTACCGTGGATTGGATGGATTCAACCAGGTGACCTTACAGTTAGTAGCTTGATGCATAGCCAACTATATCATTGGACTCCTTAACTTGTTTAATCTTTTTTAAAAGTTTTACTACCTTCCCTGTCACTTTCTTAACTCTCAAGTAAACTACATGCACTAGTGTCTTTGGCTCCTAAAAAATATCTAGGGAAATTCAACCTAAGATATTTGGTCCCAAAAAAAGGATCCTTACAATCAGTGTCTAGAAAAGGATCACATGTCACCCATATTATAGCAAGTGCCCATTGCTGGTAATTCGTGGGGTGGTGACAAAGCCCTGGCATGCTGCAACATCAAAATTACTAAAACTCTCCATTGTTGCAAAATGAATCAATATGAAGTACAGACACAGATATACACCTATGCTAGGTCTAGCTAGCATAGACCAGTACCAATCTATAACTGGTTGATACCAGTCTCTGATAAGTATATAAATTGATAGTAAGCATATAAAGAAGTTTATGGTAAATTAGTATACTAATGGTATGCCTGTTGAATCTAATTATTTTTTCATTGGAATTGTGTAATGTATGCCTTTTTTATTTTAATTTTCTACCATTTCATTGGTGTATAAGTTTTTGTTTTGCTTTTCAATGACTCCTTAATCACAAATAGTCTCAATATTTCTTATATGAATTGTAAAATTATAGAGGTAATAGTAATTGTGACAGCAGTGGAGTGAGTTAATATAGGGCTTGAGTGAATCAAAGCCCTAAAGGAAAGATGTAACAGGTTCAGGTCATGTAGCTGTCCTCATCCCCTGCTGCTTGAAGGTAAACTGCACTAAAGTCAGGTCCAAAGGAGCCCGGATTCACCTTCAATACTAAAGGCAAAGTTTCGACAAGGAAGACATGGATCATGCATAATTATAACATTTAAGTTGGTATATCTGAAAATCTTGAGACTCCAAAGGAGAGAAATCTTCATGTGCTTAGATTCATGTAAAAGCATCAAGCTAAGAGTGATACCTCATAAGACAGTGTTCTCCATCTTCATCTGTCGACATTTCTTCTCATCGCTTCCAGGTGAATATGTAGGTCTCCATATGACACCTAAGTAATTACCAATTATCTTCAAAAAGTTTGTGGAAATGTATACTTTGAAAAAAACAATTCATGGGCCTCCCAAAATTTTTTGTAGCAAAAGAAACCCATAAGGACTTATTACAACCTGTCCAAAGCAGCAAATCAATTTTGCAATAGTTGAAGCAAGAACAAACATCAAATTTATGATGAATTTGGTCATAATTGTGAAACCATTGATCTTTACAAAAAGTTTATAGTGATAATATCCTAAAGAAATCAGTTTGCAAATGGTAACTCATGTTAAAAATGGATGCAGGGATAGTGAAGAGGAAGCCTGCAATAGCCGACCATTCACATCAATGTTCAAAGAAAGAAAGAAATCTTGTTCATGTCCTAATTGAAGTGGGTCAATGATTAACAGCAGAAACAATAGCCAATAACAAAGACTTTTGATTGGTCCAGCTTACAAAATTCTGACTGAAAAAATAAAGTTAAGCAAACTTTCCCGTTGATGGGTGCCAAAAATTTTGCCCCAGATCCTCAGTAGACAAGAACTGAGCTTTCCATGAAAATTCTAAACAGATGGAATCAAGATTCTGAAGCATTTATTGGAAAATTGTAGCAAGAAATAAAATATGGCTTTAGTAGAATGATCCTGAAGAAAGAACACAAAGTAATGTTGACAAAGAGGTGGAAGCGGTTCCGTCAAAGCAAAAGTAAACTGTTCATGGCAACAGGTTTAGTGGAGGCTCAGGGGATTTTGCTTGTTGAATTTCTTTAGGGCCAAAGAATGATAACATCCACTTATTATGATAGATTTCGAGAAAGCCAGTAAAAGCAGAAAAACTTCACCAAAAACAAGCCTTCCTCACCAAAACAATGTTCCTGATCACACCCTTCATCAAACAAGGGCAATTTTGTGAGAGTTTCTAAGGGGAATCACTACACCTTAGAGTCTTGATGTGACTCCTTCCGACTTTTTGTTTCCTAATATGAAAAGTCTTTAAAGGGCACCCATTTTTCTTCAGTTCATAATGTAAGAAAAAAAGACTGTTTACAGGTTTAAATTCCCAGGATGCTCAGGTCTTTAAGGATGGATTAAATGGCTGCTATCATTCCTTACAAATGTGTCTTGACCTTGGTGGAGCTCTTATTGAGGAATAAAGTATACATGCTTTCATTTTTATCTTTTCATTACATTTTGCATAAACTTTTTGCAGTTTCCTCATATTTCACTTTCCATAGAAGGAAATGAATTATTCACCAAAACAGCTGAGGCCCATCATGAACTAAGAAAAATATGCCTGGGGATGGATTGTAGGATACTGGACTACATTGGGTTAAATGTGACATTAGATTGTGTACAGTTTATTGATATGGGACACTTTCCTATGACTTGGGATTTAATGTCCTGGCAAGGACACCTGGAACCAGTTCAAATACACTGTTGGCATGACTCTTTGAGGCTTGGAAACAATAATGGCCTGGAATATATGAGGTGAAGCCGCCAGAATAGCTTTGGCAGAGTATTAGAGAAGGAGACAAAAGGCACTGAAAGGTGGGCTTGTTGGGATAAATTTGCAATGTTAACCCAGAGAAACCACTAGCTATATTCCCCTAGAGGAAGTGGATGACATTCATTATAATAAAGCAATAGCATAATAGGCCCTGGAATTTTGAGAATTTTGGTGGTGGCTCTTTTCAGACACCAGTTTAGCGTATAAGATGCTGCCATGACTCCTTAATGTCCAGGAGAATGATAAGACTCAAACATCAATGACCAAGACAGAAGCAAAATAAAGGTAATCACATGACAGATAGCAAAGATAGAATATTATCCAAGGGTTCTTGGCCTGCAGGAATGTGCTGCAATGAATAAAGTTCCTAGAGGTGAAAAATGCTGCCTTCCAAAAAGTTACCTATATAACCAAAAATGAGCAAAAGGTAGACAGCAACCTGTTAGCTTCCACATCTGAGATATCTCCCAGACCCAGTGGCAAGTGATGGAAGAAGAAACTAAATTCCTTTGATCAAAAATCCTAAAAATACTATGGTAACCATCAATGAGGGAATTGGGACCAACCTGAGAACACTGGAAGAAGGATTACATAGGCTATCAGAAATAGAGAAGAACACAAACACAAAGGAGACACAAATAGACAAGTGGGATATACTGAAGATAAAACACCTATGTACATCGAAAGAATTCACCAAGAGAGTAATAAAAGAGCAGAAAACCTGGGAAAACATCTTTAGCAATGACAAATCGGATAAAGGCCTTATAACCAAAATCTACAATACCCTGCTTCCAAAAAGAGCAAAACTAATTGCCCACTGAGGAAGTGGGCAAAGGAACTGAACAGAAGTTTCACAGAGGCAGAAATCAGAATGGCCAATAAATATATGAGAAAATGTTCTCGATCATTAGCCATAAGAGAAATGCAAATCAAAACAACAATGAGATATCACCTAGCACTCTCACGAATAGCCCAATTCAAAAAATTAGAAAGCTACAAGTGTTGGAGAGGCTGTGGGCAGATAGGGACTCTTATCCACTGCTGGTGGACCTGCCTGTATGTACAGCCACTATGGGAATCAATTTGGAGATATCTAAAACATATGGAAATTGAACTACTATATGACCCAACAATCCCCCTATTAGGCAATACCCAGAAGAGGCAAGTAAGAATCCACGACCAGGCATCTGTGCCCCAATGTTCATCGCAGCACAATTTACAATCGTAAGGAGTTGGAAGCAGTCTAAATTTCCATCAACTGATGAGTGGATTAAAAAGTTATGATACAGGCTGAGCCCCAGTGGCGTAGTGGTTGTGCGCGGGACTGTGGCCCACTGGGATAGAGGTTCAATTCCAGCAGCAGCTCCACAGGAGCAAAGGCTGGGTCTCCTACTCTCACCACCAGCGGGCAGTGATGCCCTCCCCAAAAAAAACTATGGTACATACATACAATGGAGTACTATGCATCACTGAAAAATAATGATGAACACATGAAGCACATCTCCTCATGGGAAGAACTGGAGAAAATTATGCTAAGTGAAGTTAGCCAAGAGCAAAAGGACATGTACAATATGAGTCTGCTGAAGTAAGCTTAATAATATTTTTTTAAATATAAAAGTGGTATCAGGAAAAATCTACAGTGTACAGAAAATCCTGGGGGAAGGCCCAGGTAGGACAGCGGGGGCCAGACCAAATCCAGGGCTACATATAGTAGCCAACTAGTGTGGGATGCTGGGATGTAAGAGGTCAGATGGTGTTAAGTAGAGAAGGAATGGGGTGCTAACCCACCCAAAGGGAGTGTATTTTTTATATCTCCACAGGAAAACAGGAACCAAAATTAAATAAGGTGTTCCTGGAAGTGAATGCAGCATGAAGTAATGGAGCTGAGAACCAGTGAAGAGGTCTGAGAGCACAACCCCAATTCCAACTACAGGGGCACCCGCCTCTCCCCCAGAGGAGTTTGCCTTGGAGGTCAGCACCAAAGCTGCAGGTTGGGGAGAGAGATAGATCTGACCAGAGAACACGAGAATAAATGAAGGGGGAGGAAGATAGTATGAAGTACATCCTGGTCCACCGAGTCTTCAGGACAATATTCCCACGCAGAACTGCCAATACAAAGAGAGGACCATATGGCCAACCCCAATATGAAATACAGCTACCCTCACTGACCCCAAGACATTTTGGACTCCACAATGGAGAAACAGGGTCAGGATTATACGCTGTCTGACCCAACCACACCAAAAAACTAAGGGTGTGTGACAGCACATGGAGCTCCAGATCGAGCACCAAAGATATACTTTTTGATCAGAGTGTGGCACCCCATCCCACTCAACCAGGAGACACTCCTGGAGGTCAATGAACAGACCTTAAACTATTTGTAGGTTTTTAGATTGCTATTATTACTGTATTTTTGCATGTGCATCTACATGTTGGATATTGGGGTTTTTTGTTGATGTTTTCATTGTTTTCTTTTCTTTAGTTGCTTCATTTTGGGATGCCCTTTTTTTGAGCATGTTATTTTCTCTACAGGTCTATCTGGATGGGCTGTGCTGGATGGGCAGTCTAGGAGGGAGGACAACAGCACTGATGGTACCAGGGGGGAGGGGGTGGGGGGATGCTGTTGGCTAATCCAGGGATGGGGGGAGTAGCATGTGATTCAGGATCAGTGGCGGGGTGGGTATGGAAGGTCTGGTAGGGATTGATTAAGACTAATATAACAGAGAGAATATATTGAAACACAAATGGAGGTTGAGCATGATGGTGGGACAGGAGGAGGTATAGAGAAATAGAGGAGAGAACTGGAAAGTAAGGGGCATTTATAGAGGTTAAATACAGGCATATACATAGGCACATATATTCATATGATGAATGGGAAATAGATCAATATGCATATACTTATAGGCTTAGAATTAGGACAGCAGGTGGGCACTGGACCTCCATCAGTTACTTCCTCAGTACAAGAGCATTTTGTTCTACTAAATTGGCATTCCATGATGCGCAGCCCCCTAACACAATCACAGAAAACGAAAGTGTCCATAATCAAATGTGGTGAAAAAAGCTGATAGTGCCTGGCTATCAAAACATGTAGCGTCTGGGGTCTTAAAGGCTTGAAAGTAAACAAGCAGCCATCCAGCTCAGCAGCAACAAAGCCCACATGGAAGAAGCACATCAGCTTATGGGACCAAGAGATGCCAAAGGGATCAATTATCAGGTTTCAAGAACTCATAATCATAACATTATATGCTCACTTTCCTGATATGCTCGCTGACAACAAATATGTGCATAAGCAAATGTGGTGAAGAAAACTGATGGTGCCTGGCTATCAAAAGATGTGCGTCTGGTGTCTTAAAGACTTGAAGGTAAATTTAAGTGGCCATCTAGCTAAGAAGCAAGCCCACATGGAAGAAGCACAATGGCCTATATGACCATGAGGTGTCAAAGGAATCTGATATCAAGCATCAAAGGACTAAAAATTATATTATTATAAATAAGGGGAGTCCAGATTGGGGACCAAGGCCCATCCATAAGTGAAGCAACATCCTTTTACAGAGGGGTTGCAGTAAGGAGATGAGCCAGTCTAGGTACAGTGTAATAGCAATGAAGTGTGCAACTTTCCTCTGGTTCTCAAATGCTTCCTCCCACCATCTATCATTATCTCAATTTGCCAGAAAGATTCAGCTAGACCAGGGATGTACACTGGAGGCGAAAATGTGGGAATTTAGGATAGATGATCCCTTGTGACTAGTGAGGAATGGTGACACTGGGAGGGTGGAGGGAGGGTGGAGTAGAAAGGGGGAACAAATTTTTGGGATCTACATGTGACCTCCTCTCTGGGGTGTGGACAACAGGTGTGCATGTGTGAGTGAAGTGACACATTGGACAGTTTACGATATGAAAAGGTAATAACAATTTGTAAATTATTGGAAGTTCGTGAGGGAGGAGAAGGGTGAAGGGGAAATATGGGGAGTTGAAATTTTAAAAAAATAAAGAACTAGAGGAAAGAGGGAAAGAGGAGCTTATGCTGGAGTGGTTCAAGGAGAAAATATAGATGAATGTGGCAACATGTGTACATGTGTAAGTATGCTTAATACGAATGATGTATTGAATGTTGTAAGAGCCCCCAATAAAATCTATATTAAAAACATACTATGGTAAAAAAATAGATATAGTAGACATAGCCTCATTCCTTCTCTAAAAGGACTTTTGATCATTTTCCAGATGTGGTAGGTTGACGTCTACCAAAACGAAACCAGGGAAAGTCATATTTTTATAAGAAAAAGCTTTATGCCAAGAAGTAATCTTATTTCAAACCAAGAAAGCATCCCAGACACTTTGCTGCTGTCCATTCCCCTGGGAGGGGGACCATACATTGATTACTGTGATCAGTTCTCCCTTACTCCCCCCCTCCCCACTTCCCTTACTCTCCTAGTATCACTACCTCCTTTATTTGTCCTGAGGAGTTTATATGTTCTGAATTCCTTGTGTTGTGAGCTCTTATCAGTGTATGTGATAGGGTAAGCTTGTTGTGCCAACATGGCCAAAGAAGATAGGTAGATCTGTTTTGACAACATGGCCAATGAACACACGGGATGAATTGAAGGGAAGAGATAGGAAGGGCTCAGTGAGTCCCACCCTCTCTCTTCCTTTTGGATCTTCGGACCAGCTAGCCACTTTGTTGATCCTGTGCCTCGACCTCCAAGTGACATTACCCATGGGACACCTAATCGTGGACTGTGTAGCTGTGAGTTCCTTCAAGCCCTGCTTTGCCGCACTCCTGGGATATACATCTCTTGAGCTGGGGACTGTCGGACTCTGTCATCTGGCTGACTGTTGGTGACCTGATTTGCTATTTGCTGCTTGTGGCTAGATAGCCTGAATTGTTCTACAGAAGACTACTCAGTGTCCCTCAAGACTCCAAGGACTGCCAGCCTTCTTGCTGTCTCATGCAAGTGAGTTGCACCAAGCCATTTGTACTGCTTTATAGATTAGTTAACTGTTTATTTCTTATCTTATATATCCTTCTTTCTATATAAATATATAACGAGAATTGCTAGTGTTATTTTACTTCTCTAGAGAATCCTAACACAGTGTACATGCTCTGGGCTAGCCATATTTGTAAGATAGAATTAGGGTCATGATAGTGGGGACGGGTGGGCAGGAAGCATTAAAGAACTAGAGGAAAGTTGTGTTTTGTCAGTGCTAGACTGCACCCTGACTGACTCATCTCTTCCTTGTGGTCCTTGTGACAGGGATGTCCAATTGACTACTGATGGCTTTTGGGTCTCCATTCTGTCCTCCCCCTCATTCCCATTGATATGATTTTTTGTTTGTTTGTTTTGGGTCTTTGATGCCTAATATCTGATCCCATAGATACCTCATGATCACACAGGCTGGTGTGCTTCTTCAAGTCAGTTTAAGACGTGAGAAGAAGAAGAAGAAGAAATTTATAAATTATCAAGGGGATATGGGGAAGAGAGTTTGGAAAAGGACGTGGAAAAATGAGAAGCTGACAACAAGAGTGCATGTAGAAATAACATATTTTTTAAAAAGATGATGACAGCATATGTACAGATGTGTCTGACACAATGGAGATATGTATGGATTGTGCTGAGAGCTGTAAGAGCTCCAATAAAATAACTTTTTTAAAAAGTAAAAGAAAGCAACGCAGCCCAATCCAACTTAAGTCTATGGGTCCATTTCTAGCAAGAGCTCTCTTTAGACTCATGTAGCTGCAGGCTGATGATGTCAAAAGGTAAACCTGGATGTAGGAAGATCACAGGCCAGCAGGTACAGGGTATGTGGATCCCTGGTAAGTGGAAACATGACTGACAGCTCCCAGGGTTTAGTAGTCCACATGGGTCACCCCTCAAGACAGGCACAGAGTAACAGCTAGCAGGACAGTGAATGGAGCAGGGAGAAAGTGGAAATCCTCAATGTCTCACTTATAAAAGACCACATCCACAAGGAGGTGTCACCATACTGCTGCCTGATTGATAGGTTGTGTCCCTGCTTTACCCTTCCCCAGGAGTATCTAATTATCCTTACCCTTAACCATCGCACCAGATGTATTAGTTGACTGTCTCTGCTGTAACAAATTACCACATATTGACTTAAAATGGCACAACTGTATTATCTGACAGTTTGGGAGGTCAGAGGTTTAAGATCAAGGTGCCAGCAGGACTGTAGCCCTTAAGGGAGTTTCAGTAAAAATATATTTCATCTCCTTGCTTTATTCTGTTTCTAGAAGCTTCTTTCATTCTCTCATTATATCTACTACTGATTTTTACTTTCTTGTCTCCCTCTTGTAAGGACTCTTATAAAGAAAATATTCCATTCTTAAAAATCCTCAAATGAATTAGACCACCATAGTCACTATGAGTTCAAACAGATTTGAACCTTCCAGTATTTCCCAAGTTCCTAAGTGTATAAATGAGATGTATACACTAAGAAATTGGGGGAGTTGTCATATGGGTTTCCTAATTGGGAGAGTTATAAGAGTAGGAAAAGGCAAGTGAAAGCTTTCCTGTACCTCTCATCCCTTCACCCCCACCCCCACCATCACCACACACACCAAACTGAAGCAATAATGCATCTCAGCTGGAATGGTAAGACTTAGTGCCACCTCCCAAACTTACAAGCTGCTGTGACAGTGTCTCATTGTATTCCCATTTAATCAGCAAAATTCAGATGAGTCATAGCAAGTGAGTAGAATACTCTATGCTTAATCAAATAATTGCTTCAGTTGTAATTCTTACATCACCATCTTCAGCAGAACAGTTCCACATAACCTCCAGCACTTAGCATGAGGTGCTCAATCTGATGAATAAATTATGTCAAGCTTCTTCAGGAAAGAAGATCAGAACCAGATTCACTTAGCTATACATACAATCTCCCATTATACATGTAAATGGTCTTTCCTAAAAACTATTGACTCTTCTATATATACTAAAAAGGGTCCTGGGTGACCTGAATATACTTCAGAACATTAGGCTAGTTCATTATATTGATGACATTCTACCAGGTGTGATCAGCAGTATCTTTGCACATTCTGAGGCCCTGGTTAGATAAATTCACCTGAGTCTCGGATATATGTCCTAGCTAGATGAACAGACTTGCCACATCATAAAATATTTTAAATGTGTTGTGGATTGCAGCATAATGAGATCTTCCCCTTAAAAGAGAAATCATTGGACCTCAAACATCCTAATTTTAAGAGGTGCCATGCTTGCTACCATAAGACCTAATGCTAGGAATATCTGTAATAGAAAACAATGCTATGTGGAGTCGCTGACAAGCTTTACTAGAGCAGTCACAGAACAAAATCCTATGGTTCTAGATTAAACTGTAATATCTGAAGAATTAGGAGAAAGACAAACATAAAATACTCTTCACTTTTAAAGAAATATTCTATTGAGCTCTTATAGATACTGACCCTGTACTTGTCAGGCTTTCATACTGTGGCAGATGGTGTCTTACCATGAGACTGGAAGCATCATGATAAAGAATGAACTGGTAGGCCTAAGGTGCATCTGACACGAATCATGGTATTTTCAATTGCCTCATATGCACATGAAAGTTGGACATTAAATAAGGAAGACTGGAAAGAAATCAATGCACTTGAATTAGAGTGCTGGTGAAGATTATTAAAAGTACCATGAGCTGCCAAAAGAACAAACAAATCTGTCTTGGAAGAAGAACAGCCAGAATGCCCCTTAGAAGTAAAATTTCATCTCATGTTGTGTGGACAGGCTGTCAAGACAGAGCAGTTCCTGAGGAGAGACATCATGCTTGCTAAAGGACAGGAGTAGAGAAAAGGAGGAAGGCTCTTGACCAGATGGGTTGATAGAGCAGATTCGACAATGGGCTCACACTTTGTGAGCCAGGTTGTGCTTTGTTCTGTTGGACACAGGGTCGCTTTGAGTTGGAACTCACTCAATGGCACTTAGCAGCAGGTATTAAGCATGGATCTGTGGCATATCAAGTAACTTGGATACCAAAGCTATCCATAATTATCTAAGTACTGCTAGATGTGCCACATGACAGAGTGGTGAAGACACATTTCATCATTTGATAGAAACGATTCTTTAAAGATCAGATCCGACAGATCCAGAGGCCACAGCTGATAACCCAGATTTCATTTCCATTACTTTTGCATCAACACATGTCCTTCAGCTCATATTCTATCAGGATCTCCCAGTAATCAGCTAATGGAGGGAAAAAAGACACCTCTTCTGATTCACAGATGAGCAACTCCAAAAAATTGGCCTGAGCCCAAAAATCAAGGCTTTAAATTGGTTCTTCCTGATTCTGTTGTGGCTATAATGCAAAACTAAAACAGACCGAAATTTGTAAACTATAGATATACTGGAAAAATAATCAGAATGGGGGAAATTATGAGTCAATACCCTGCTAGGCATTTCATCTCCCTCTTAGAAAACTAGAGCAGTGCATGTCTTCCACAGCAATCAAATCTCTTGACTAAAATAGTCAGAAGCAATGGCACCTCTCAATTATGGCAGCCCATCACATTTTTTTAAATATGTATCACCCTTAACAGTCATGGCAATAATCCAGTCTCTCTTATTAGGTCACTGAGAAGCCTCGCTACCCCTCTTCTGAATCTCAGATTCTAGACTTTCAACCCATAATTTTACCATCTGGTGTATTGTTCCAATGCACCTATCGTTTACAAATTCAAGTCTGTTCCAATTTTGCTACATCAATCATAAATAATCTGGATTGAAATGTTTGCAGCCCAGTCTAAAGTCATCAATAAGGGAACTATCTCTAGTGGAAAGTGTCTGAAGGACATCAACCTTATATCATAGGAGGAGGAGTCTGGAATTATGCTAAAATAACATAGGCAATGGTGAATGGATTGACTATTATAATTCATAACCAAAAAAAAGAAATATTAGAAGATGGAAATAAGAGGCAAGGTAGGAGGTTTAGGGGCGAGTCCTGTTAATACCCTTTTGAGAGTACACATGAAGTAGATGGATCTTTCTCAATGCTTAACAGAGAAAATCCCCACAAATGTATAAATAGAATCCTGAGAATGTCAGTAAGATCTCTTTTACCTTATCATTGAGTGGAAGATTTGTGGTGATATGGAGACTATACATGGATCCAACTTGAATTTTCTCTTACCTAGACTGAACTAGCTCCTTCCAGGAATTGATATGACCATTCACAGCAAGAAGGGTCTGATGCTAGCCCTTTATTAGAGTGCAATCCCTCAAAGAAACCTAGAAGTCATTGCACAACAAGTTCATTACATCAGAATTCTTCTATCCTGGAAAAATTTCATGCTCTGTTGATACATATTCTAAGAGTGACTTTGCCTTTATGATCCTGAAATATAAAAGCTTGGTTCTCCCACCACACAAACAACCTAGACTACCAGAAGTACTATCTGAAGATAGAGAGAATTTATCATTGATAATAGAGGAGGGCCTGGTACCACAATATTAAGCATTACAAGGCTAATAGTTGAAACCCAACACTTGCTCTTTATGGAAAAAGTTTTGGTCTCATAGTTACAGTCTTAGGATATCTATGGAGAATTTCCACTATGTCTTATAAGGCCATTATAGAGTTGAAATCTATTCTATGGCAATGGGTTAGAAAAAGGGAAAGATAATTACTATAATGTGATGGGGAAGTGACATCTGACTTCCTGTAACTTCACAAGAGGGAGGAGAATAAAATTATACATCAATCCAAGGATGATTCTTATGAGGCAGAATTAAGGCATGCCACTCCCTCCAACTCCGCTTTTTCTAATTCCTTTTTTAAAAATTTTATTGGTTTATAATTCATTGGCTTAAATACATTAAAAATAATTGTGTGATCATCACCAAAATCAATTTTAGAATGTTTTCCTAATTCTCATACAATTACTAGTTCTCCATTTGCCACCTTAAGGAATTATTAATATAATTATTGTCTCTATGGATCATCTGTACTAGATTTTATATAAAGAAAACCATTTGAAAAATCCCCATAATAGCTGAGCCCTGGTGGTGCAGTGGTTGTGTGCAGGACTGCAGCCCACAGGGTTGATGGTCCAAATCCAGCAGCAGCTCTCCAGGAGCAAGGCTGGGCTTCCTACTCCCACCAGGGCAGTGATGCAGGGCGGAAAAAAACAAAACCCATAATGACGACAAAAAATACAATCCAAAAAAAAAAGTAGAATAGAAACTGGAACAAATTTTAAAATGGATCAAAATAAAAACAAATGACAATATGTTAAAATTTAATCTCACTATATCTGCAGGTCTCCATTTTCTCATGTACTATGTCTGAGGACAATACTCTCCACATTCCCGGTAAATCCGTGGTTCTCAACTTGTGGGTCACAACCCTTTGGGGCATGCTTTCATAGGGGTCAACTGATTCATAACCGTAGCAAAAGCACAGTTATGAAGGAGCAATGAAAATAATCTTTATGGTTGGGAGATCACCACAATGTGAGGAACTGCATTAGAGGGTCATGACCTTAGGAAGGTTGAGAACCACTGTGGTAGATGGTTTGAAGGATTTCGATGGAAGCTTCAGCCACATGGGGGTTCTGCAAGTGGAATTTGGGCTTTCGCTGGCATCCACGGCCTTCTGCAAGCCAGGTGCTCAGAATGTAAGCTCTAATACAGTTCTTTTTTGTGATCTTGGATTTTATTCTTTACAATTCTTGAATCACACAGCTGGTGTGCTCCTTCTGTGGGGATTTAGCTAACCCTTCTCTTAAATGGCTGCTTGTTTTAAGACAAGTCATTAAGACCCTAGACACTCTTCTTTCTGATAGTTGGACCCCATCTGATTTCTTTACCACTCTTTGCTTTAGCACTCATATCTTCAGTGATCACTTCATGAGGTCCATTTTAGAGGCAGCTATTATCAACCTATTCAGAAATATGTTTAGTTACCTCCATGAGACATTTGCTAATTCAAATAGTAGTATCATTAATCTAGCCAATGGTATAGGTTTTAAATAATGAATAATTTGTCTAATGAAGACTGTGTACTTCTTCAGAAAAACAAAACCCAAAACAAACATTTTTATGATACCTTTTAGTATAGATAAAAGAAATATATACATCTATAGGAAAGCTATTCAGAATAAAATAAATGGGATGCTCCCTTAAACAGGTTAAAAACTTAACTGCGGACTATGTAGGAAAGCAATGGGGGTTAGATACAAGCTCTCTTGCCAATAGTGATGCCAACCATCCCTCCTACAACACACTGCACTTCTCTGAATCATACAAATTAAAGTCCTTTCAGCATTTCCCCAGAAGGAAAGAGTTGTTTGGTGTTAGTTACAAAGACTATGGCTAAAAAAGCCATTTCAAATAATTTACTGCACTGTAATGATGATATCAATGATAGCCTCAGAATCAACTTGTAGGTTTTTCTCACTCACCCATCCTTTGTCTTCCCCCTCCCCTCTTTTTAAAAGAAATTGGGATCATTCGTTACTTGAAAGGACAGTGCACTGCCAGAACAAACTATGATTTGAAGTAAGAACATCCAGAATGCTCCACAACATTGAGGATGACAAGACTTCTTCTCACATACATTGTTATCAAGTGGCAGCTGTCATTAGAAAATCACATCGTGCTCAGTGATGTAGGAAAGGTCATCAACAAACAGAGACCCTCAATAAGTTTAATTGACACAATGACCACAACAATGGATTCAAATGTAATAAATGTGAGGGTAGATAGGGCTGGGCAATGAAGACAGAATAAACTTAGCCTGAGCAGTCCAAAGGGTGGACAATAACAGAGGAAATAAGTCCTTTCCCATATTCCCTGAACATATATTGTTTGGTACATACCAATGACACCACCTTGACCCAACCCACAACACCCAAATTGCAGAAATTCAATTTCCAAAACAGCTACCTATACATCCATACCTAGAACTACTGGGCATCTGAGAGCTCTAGTTTTATGAGTTCCAACAACAGAAGAAAATAACATCCAGCTGACTTCTGCAAGATGGAAACCAAGTAACACATATCAGAGGGACTCCGCAGATATCAGCACAGGAGAGTCACTGAGAGGGAAATTCCACTCTGTCAGATTTTAACATTGGTAATGCAGGACACCATTGATGCTGGGGGGAGGGTTGAGGGAATATATTGCCTTCCCATTCTCCCGCAGTTCCCTAGCATTCTTTCCAAAAATTGGGACTTTTTAGAGACACCGCAGGACATGGGAAAAATTGTTTAAATTTGGGACTGCCCCACCCACCCACCATGCCTGCTACCTCCCACCCTCCTCAAGTTCCCCCCCACACACACTCTGCTCATTGTGGCATAACATGTGGCTGGGGAAATCCTGCCTGCCCACCTCCTGCTGTAGAAGAACTCCTGCCTACCTGCTAAGGGTTGTAGGAACACTCGCCTGCCATTTGGAGTGTTTCACTTGCCTGGGGGAATCTTTGTCCTTCTTCCATGGTGCTCCACATGGCTGGGAAAACCCCTACCCATCCTCTGTAGACTGATGTGGCTGAGTCAATTTCCTTCCACCTGCCATAGTACTTCACATGGCCTGAGGAAGCTATGCCAACACTCTCCAGTGCCCCATGCTGCTACAGGAAACTGCCCAACCTACATAGTGATCTTGCCCACTAGGGCAATTTTGCCCAATATCCGAGGTGCTCTCCACCAATGCGGGCACACCCACCTTCCTCTGCAGCATTCTCATTGCAGCTGGCACCCCCACAGATCCTCTGAGGTACCCCAAGTATCTGTGGACCACACCGCCATGATTTCTTGTGAGATCATTTTAGTGCAAAGCCATCTTCATGGGTCCTCAACCACCCAAACAGCATCCCCTAAGAGGACCATACAACTTGCCTCCAAATAACAGAAAATGGATTGACTAGGGAGAGAGTGAAGCTACAAGAAGATGAAGTAGCCAGGACCTATGATGCAGTTAGTTGCAGGCAGTTCACAAAAGCATTCCTATGAGTCTCATGATGAGAGAACTCAGTGCTTTTCAACTCTTTGGAAAATGATGCTGGGCTCCTCTAAAAACAACACAGCACAAACAGCAATCAGCTCAACAAACTAATTGAAACAATAAGAGAAACAAAAGGCTATGTCAGAAGAAGTCCTGAAACAAATAACATGCATAAAAGAAGCCTACATTGATGTGCCACAGAAAGAAATCTTCAGAATGCTGCTTGGAGTCATATAGGAAATGAGAGAAGCAAAATGGAAAAGGAATGAAATAATAGAGGAAATAAAGGTTAAAAAACTAACGGGAAATATATGATCTAAGAGAGGATATAACAAATTTGCCAGTAGCAAATGCACAGATTCTTCCAACAGACTTGACGAGACAGAGAATTGCACCATTGACCCAGAGGATAATCAGAAAGACTTCAACAAACTGGAAAGGTAGCAAAATAGGATAAGCAGAGAAGCTGAAGAAAACCGAAGAGCCATATTTGATGGTAAGAAGAGGAATGACATTAGAATAATTGGATTACCTGAACAAGATACAGCAAAGAAGTCAGTGGCAAAAATAGCAAGGAAATTCTTAGAGGAAAACTTTTTCAGCTTAATGAATGTAAACTAGGCAACCATTCATGAGGCCAAAAGAACACCAGCTAGACCAAATCCCAAGACGATGTCACCAAGGCATATAATAGTGAAACTATCCAACTTTAAGGAAAAGGTGAAAATCATATGAGCAGCTAGGGAAAAACAAGCAGTCACCTATAAAGGTATCCAAATAAGAATATGCTCAGCACTACCTGCCAACCCTATGAATAACAGGGGAGAGTAGAGTAACAAGTTCCAAAAATTGAAGGAAAATAACGGAAACCCAAGAATACTCTATCCAGACAAATTATTAAGATAGATGGAGAAGTAATAGTTTTCCCAAATAAGGAAAAACTCAAATACTATAGTAAAAAGCAAGCCTTACAAAATATCCTTGCCAGCCCAGGGATGGGTGTATGGATTGTGATAAGAGTTGTATGAACAAACCCCCAATAAAAACATTTAAAAAAAATAAAGTCTGAGATTCATGAGAGGGAAAATAAGAAAACGATGGAAAAAATAATGCCCCTAAAAGTTGGTTCTTTGAAAGAATAAACAGAAATGACAGACATCTGGCAAACTTAAACAGAGAAGGGAAAGAACAAATTTCAATAGCAAGGATTAGGGCTGAAACAATGGAATGGAATGAAATAATTACACAAAACCAGGAAGACCTGTACTCCAATGAATTCAACAACTTGGAAGACATAGGCAAATTCTTGGAGAAAACAATCCCTCCCTAGACTATCCCCAATGGACATCAAGAATCTCAACAGACTAAGAGCCACATGATAATATTGATAGATGCGGAAAAAGCATTTGACAACAACCATCACCAATTCCTGTTTAAGACACTCAAGAAGATAGGGATGGAAGGAATGTATCTCAACATAATACAAGCTATATATGAAAACTAACAACCAATGTGGTAGCCAGTGGATAAGAGATGAAAAGAATCCAACTGAAAAAGGGGACCAAACCAGGATGCCCCTTCCTAGCTAGCCACATAAGGTAAAGAAAAGACATCAAAGGTTTTCACCTGGGGAAGAAAGAGGTGAAACTATCATTATTTGCAAGTGATATGATTTTATATATGGAAAATTCCAAAAGCTCCAAGAGGGGAATATTGAAAGCAATGGAGGAATATGGCAGAGTGGTAGGATACAAGATCAATAAACAGAAGTCTATCAGACTACTATACACATCAGATGCAACTACTAAAGAAGGGATCAAAAAGATGGTTCCCTTCACAATAGCCATACACAAATTGAAATATGTAGGGATATACCTGACTAAAAATTAAACAAAATATTTTTATGAATAAAACTACAGAACACTATTACAAGAAACCAAGAGTGACCTAAGAAAATGGAATGATAACATACGCTCATGGATTGGAAGATTGAATATAGTAAAGATGTCAGTTCTGCCCAAGGCACTATATCAGTTTAATGCTATCCTGATACAAATACAATCATTTTCTTTCAAAAAGTTAGAAAAAAATAGTTACCAACTTAATATGGAAAGGGAAGAAACCCAGAATTAGCAGAGAATTTCTCAAGAAGAAGGACAATGTGGGAGGGCCCGCTGTACCTGACCTCAGCAGCTTTTTTATAGCCACAGTGGTGGAAACAGTGTGGTACTGGTAAAGTGACAGATGCTCCAACAAATGAAAAAAACTGAAAACTCAGGGGAAAAGTTATTAGCATATAAACAACTGACCTTTGAAAAGGGTCCCCCAAAATATCAAGTGGGAAGCAAGTGCTCTCTTCAGCAACTGGTGCTGGAAAAAATAATGCAAGACATTTACCTCATTCCATACCCAAGAATAAACTCAAGGTAGATTACAGACCTTGAGGTAAAACCCAAAATTATTAGGGCCATCAATGAGGAAATTGGGCCAAACCTAAGAACTTTGGCACAAGGAATACATAGGCTATTGAAAATAGTGAAGGACACAAATATAGATGAGGCACAAATTGATAAGTGGGATATGCTGGAAATAAAACACCTGTGTACATTGGAATAACTCACTGAGAGTATTAAGAGAGCTCATGGATGGGGAAAACATCTTCAGCAATGACACATCAGACAGAGTTCTTATTACCAAAATTTGCAGTACTCTGCGAGCTTACATAATGAAAAAAACCTAATTTCCCACTGAGGAGGTGCGCAAAGGATCTGAACAGAAGTTTCACAAGGGCAGAAATCTGAATGGCCAATTAACATATGGCAAATGTTCCTTGGCAATAAGAGAAATGAAATTTAATACAACTATGAGATACCACTTAATACCCTCAAAGATAGCCCGATTCAAAAAAATCAGAGAGTAACATGTGTTGGAGTAGTTGTGGTGAGATAGGAACTCTCATCCACTGCTGTTGGACCTCTAGGTATGTACAGCCACTATGGAAATCGATTTGGTGATATCTAAAACAGATGGAAATGGAGCTATAAATATAACCCAGCAATCCCTCTACTAGGCATACAACCAGAACAGGCAAGAAGCAAACCAGCGTCAGACTTCTGTGCTCTGACGTTAATTGCAGCACTGTTCACAATCACAATGAGTTGTATTTCTATCAACAGATGAATGAAATGGAGTACTATGCATCCCTACAACGCAGAGATGAACAGATGAAGCACATCACCAAATGGGAAGAAATGGAGGAAATTATACTAAGCGAAGCAAGGCAAGCACAAAAGGACAAATACTACAAGAGTCTGCTGAGGTAAGCTTAAAATGAAAAGGGGGTAGGGAAAAAGCTACCATATACTTATATTCCTTGGGTGAGGTTCATGTACTAGGGCAGGGGCCAGACTCAATCCAGGGACACATATGGCAGCCTATTAAAAGGAGAAGGAAAGGACAAAAAGACATGGGTAGCAGAGGAACAGGATACTAGCCCACCCAAGTGGGGGGGGGGTGTTGTTTATATCTCCCCAGAAGAGAGAAAGAGGGACCAGACTTCAACCCAATGTGCCAAGATGTGAATATAACATATCATACAATGTAGGGAACCAATTGAGAGGTCTGAGGGGCTGGCCCCAGTCCCAACGACATGGACCCCCCACCCCCACAAAAAAGAGGTTTTATTTCAGAGGACAGCCCTGAAGCTACAGCTCAGGGAGAGGGCCACATCTGGTTAGGACACATAGGAGCAAACATACAGGGAAGGAGAGAAAGTGGAATATAAGCTGGCCCAACAAGCCCCGAGGACAACATTTCTCCTCAGAACAGTCCATTCACGGAGAGGACCATTGGCCGGCCCCACCACAAGATAGGAGATCCCTTGCTGACCCATAACACTGTGGGGGACAACAGTGGAGGCACAGCACTTGAACTGTGCCTCATCTGACCCCACCACACTGGGGCTGAACACTAAGGGTGTACAACAGAGCAAGAAGGGGAACAAAGCAGTAGAATTTCTGGGGAATTCCAAAAATAGACTGTAGGACCAGGGAACGGCTCCCCATCAGACTGGATTGGAAAACACTCCTAAAGGCCCACAAACAGACCTTGTTCTGTCATTGATGTGTCTGTCTGTCTATGTGTGTCTGTGTGTGTGTGTTTGGTTGTTTTCTTTTCTTCTCTTTGCTCTGTCTTGTTTTTGTGCTTATTATTGTCTCTGCATGTCTATCTAGATAAGATAGGCAGGATAATCAATCTGGAGCAGAAACCAACAGACCAACGGTTCCATGGGGACACAGGAGACAGGAAGGCAGGTGAAAAGATGGGGGGTGTCAACCAATCCAGGGACAAGGGGAAAACAAGTGATCTAAAAGCGATAGCAAGGAGGGTACAGGATGCCTGGTGGAGCTTGATAAAGGACAATGTAGTCAAGAGGAATTACTGAAACCCTAATGAAGGCAGAACATAATAGTGGGACAAGAGGAAAGAACTAGAAGGCAAAGGGGATTTATAGAGTCTAAATGCAGGCATATGCGTATGTAAATATGTTTAAATATAATGATAAGGAAATAGATCTATGTATGTATAAGTTTAGTATTAAGATAGCAGATGGACATTGGGCCTCTACTCAAATACTCCCTCTATGCAAGAACACTTTGTTCTAATAACAAAGTTCTGGTATTCTGTGATGCTCACCTTCCTGACATGATTGTGGAAGACAAAATGGGTACATAAGCAAATGTGGTGAAGAAAGCTGATGGTGCCCAGCTATCAAAAGATATAGCATCTGGGGTCTTAAAGGTTTGAAGATAAACAGGTGTCCATCTAACTAAGAAGCAACAAAGTCCACACCAACCTGTGTGATCATGGGTATTGTTGGGTTCAGTTATCAGGCATCAAAGACCCAGAAAAAAATCATATCAATATGAAAGAGTGGGGGTGCAGAATGGAAACCCAAAGCCCATCTGTAGACAATTGGACATCCCTTTACAGAAGGGTTACAAGGAAGAGATGAACCAGTCAGGGTGCAATTTAGCACCAATGAAACATACAATTTTCTTCTAGTTCTTTAATGTTTCCTTCCCACCCCACAATTGTGACCCAATTTTACCTTACAAATCCAGCTAGATCATGGCATGTACATGAGTACAGGTAAGAGCTCAAAACACAGGGAATCCAGGACAGATAAACCTCTCAGAACCAGTATTGAGAGTAGTGTTACAAGAAGGGTAAGGAAAGGTGGGGGCAAGAAAGGTGAAACTGATCACAGTGATTTACATGTAACCATCTCCCTGGGGGACAGAAATCAGAAAAGTGAATGAAGGGAGACATTGGACGGTGTAAGACATGGAAAAACAATGTAATTTATAAATTTTCAAGGGTTCATGAGACAGGGAGTGGGAAGGGAGGGAAAATAAAATAAGGAGCTGATACCAAAGGCTCAAGTAGAAAGAAAATGTTTTGAAAATTATTATGGCAACAGATGTACAAATGTGCTTGACAGGATTGTGATAAGAGCTATATGAGCCCCCAATAAAATGATAAAAAAAAGAAAATAGCTTCTACCTTAAGTCTAAGAGTGAGGGAAGGTCAAGTGACCAGATATCTCACTTTTTAACAGTTTAACACCCCACGGCATTTTAGAATTAAAATAAATATATTGCAATACCAATCTTGCATTCTATGAACACTTTTTGTTGCTCCATACAGACCAAATTTTTGATCAAGAACACTCCCCCCTGACCCCTGGTCCCTGGTGTCTTGCTGAAAATCTGGTCACTTTATCATAGAGAGAGACTTCACAGGAAATGGAAGAAAAAAGAAGGAAGTCGTTAAAGAGAAAGCTATAGTAAAAGAAACCTAGGAAAGAGAAACCACACAACCAGTGAGCTGATTCCAATTCAAATCAACTCTATGAGACAGAGAGAGTATGGCTTCCAAGACTAAATGTTTATGGTAGCAGACAGATGCATCTTTCTCCTGGGGACCTGCAGATGGTTTGAAATGCCACCCTTGCAATTAGCAGCCCAGTGCTGAAGTCACCCATCACAAGGATTCCTCAAGATAAGAGAAGGATGAGGAAGAGTCAAGTGCACACATGTATTCACATACAAAGTATATCTATATACTGAGAGAGAGAGAGAGAGAGAGAGAGAGAGCATTAACAGAGATCACAAATACAATTTAAGGTTGTCATAGCAACCAGAACAGGTGGGTGGGCACTTGTGCCAAGTGAATTTACAAAATTAAAGTAAGTATTGAATTTTCTAACTAATTAAATACTGCCTTCTCTATATCTCTAATCCCCCAGCCATGCAGCATTAAGGAGGATAGGGAACTCAGAGAGCCAACGTTCTCGTTTCTTTAGTTGGGTGTGTGGAGAAATGTCTCATTGGATGGCTCTTACTGCGGAACAAGGCTCTCCCCCTAGAATTCCAGGCCAAAGGCAGGTCAGTGCAAAGAATAAGCAAAATCACAGAATTCTCCCTTGAAGCCTCGCAGAGGAAGGATGCCAGAACTCGGGGCCAAACCCAACATGTGTCCTAACTTCAGTCCCAGACTCTTAAACCAGTTCACTCCAATCTGACCCCCTGCTGAAAATTTGCCTTTTCATCTCCCAACTACACTGGATCTGAATCTCCATTTTAAACAAGATCCTCGCCTGAATAGTTAATAAGTATCACCTACGGATCTTGTTAACACATAGACTCTAATTCTATGTCTGTGAGGCAGAAAAGCAATGTCTCAACAGGGAGTCAAACTGGAATGAACCAGTTCCAAAGCCTGCTTCAGTTCCTCTGTCCTCCCCTCTGACCCACTCATACCACCTGCTCCCAACCATACAGAAAAACGGTGGGTGAGGATGAGGTGCCAGGAATTTTTTCTGAGATCTGAGTCCAAAGCTTCTGTCAAGATATTGTGGAGTGGAAGGAACCAATACAAAAAAATCAGCTGGCTAAAGCTGACAATTTTCTTTCTGTGGGGGCTGAGATTGGTTGTTGCTGTTTGTGGCAGTCACATACTCTGGTGCCAATTTGACTGAAAGTGTAGGGGTAGAGTTTAGCCTGTCAATCTGGAGATAGTCAATGAGACCACTGTGTGGGCATGGCTTTCTCTGAGGATTCTGAGAAATCTCAAGGTATTTCCTCCATGGAGATGAGAGACTAGAGACTCAGTCTCTTGAAGTAGGTCTACTGACAAGACAAGATGGTGGCATGCTGATAGATCCTGAGTCCTGGAACCTGGAGAAGCCAGAGGAAAAGCCACATGGGCTTGCCCTGAAAGAACCAGACCTCTGGGGCCAGAGAAGCCACAGAGAGACCCCTGTCAGTGCTGAGATGCTTCTACTGCCAATGGATACTGCTGATGAACCTTGAGCCCTGGAAATGAGGAGCCATGGGGAGACCCCTGCCAGCACTGGGATACCTCTACTGCTGCTGGATACACAAGACTCTGCACCCACTGGCCTATAATTATCCTGGTGTCATTGCAGAAGGAGACTTTATAGACTGGTATCGGATTTTTGACCTTGGGTTGGCATGCTTTCCAATGTTCAATTCCTCTTGTATATTAACCTTTCCCTTATATCCATATGCATGTTTATGAATTTGTTTCCCGAGTCTACCCAGACTCCACACACTGTTTTTGTTTTTGTTTTTGTTTTTTTAAGAAAGCTTCTGCTAGAAGTCAGAGACGCCATCTTAGCTGATCATCCCTAGGGAAATAAATTACACCTAACACTGTACACAAACACAGCTCTGAACACAAACCCAGCTGGCAGCCCCATGGACTTCTCTCCCTGGGGAAATAAAATCCAATGTATGTATCTCTTCATCTATAGATATACCCACAGGAAAGGTCAGTACATGTTCCCTTCAATGCTCCTTGCACTTGAAACTAATCAAGCCATAATTGTTTTGTTGTTTAGTCTCCAGCAAAAAAAAAAAAAAAGAAGAAGAAAGAAAAAGGAGCGGAGAGATTGAAAATCACCAATGAGGAAGCTCACCTCAGCACACAGACCCCCTCAGTTTGTCCCATGAGCTATATAAAAGGGGTACACACCACCAGGTTGTGGATATTGAGGGATCTGACACCTTGAGAGGCCCTGCCTAAGGGGTAAAAAATCCAGCCAGTGCCTGGGAACCTACGGGTTCCCCACAGGTAGCCGAGATTGCTTCAATTTTTGTTTTCAGTGTTGTTGAAGGAGGTGGAGATGGTGGTGGTGTGTGTCTGTGTGTCTGTGTAAGCATATATGCACCCAGGTATATCTATATGTCTGTGTGTGTATCTGTGGGTGTCTGTGTGTCTCTTTGTGAGTACCTGTCTGTGTTGGGGTTGTGTCTTTGTGTGTGTCTCTCTGCATGTGTTTACGTGTCTCTTTGTACTAGGGCTGTGTGTGTGCGCGCGCGCGCGTGTGTGTGTGTGTGTGTGTGTGTCTAGGACAGGATAGTTGCCAAGCTTTCCTTCAACAATTGCAACCAATCCAGTTACACTACAGAATGCAAAGTTCTGTCTTTCAGATGGGACTCTGAAAGCAATAAAGTTCACTCTGCACCGATGGCAAACATTAATGGACGCTCCAAGTGGACATGAGGTTATGTCTGTTTTCTTCACTGCTCTGAGAAGTACCTGATATGTAAGGAGAGATGAAATGAAGACAATAAGCAATCCTATATCTTCCTCTGGGTGGGCATTAGGGTAGATGAGCACTGTGAACAGTACTGTGGCAATAACAAGGTCATGTTCAGATTCTGAGTGCAGTGGGAAGGGTGGCCTTGGGTGCACCCGAACCGCAGAGTAAGGAGCCATTCAATTTGGAGGGCTCCTGTGCCCACAGTCATGCAGCCTACCCAGCCTTCAAGACATGCCCGAGGCACCTCAATAAAAACCTCTCCATCACTCCAGCCATATTCATTTTGTTCTTCTCTGACTTCTTGGCAGTGAACTGACCTACTCAGAGAGTCCTTTAGGAATGCCCCTCTCCTCTGTGCCAAGTTCAAACCAAGTACCAAACGAACACTGGTTCACTCTGTTTCACATATACATCTGTTCACCTCGTCTCTCCAGCAAGAGTGTTTACATATGCTGAGGTGGTGCTGTGTAGACGGATAGGAACAAATGCTTGATCCTTTATGGGTGGAGACGTGGACCCACAGAAATGGGTTCTCTAGAGGACATGAATCAGACCCAGAAGTTGCTTGTCAGAGTACTGATTCTGGTTCAGCAATGGGTTACTGCCCCCATTTGGGGCCTCAGGCAACTTCTAGCACACCAAGATGAGAAGCATCTCTTAGAAACTATCCTATTCATTTTGTTTCCACTTAGGAACTCTTCCAGTCTCATGTTCCCCAAGGTATGCCCCAATTTCTCTGAAGGGCACCAGCTCCCTCCACCACTTCTCAACCTGGCTACATACAGACCTATATGAATTGTGCTTCCACTGGCTCTGTCTGCTTAGGATCTGGTCATCCATCAGGATGAGGCATGTAGCGATCGTTCCTGCTGGTTCCAAAAATTAGCACTTGGAGCAAGAGCTTGATGCCTCCACCATCTGCTAGAATCTAAGATTCACACAGGTTGAGATCCCTGAGTCTCTAGCCCCCGTCCTCATAGGGAAGAGTAAGAGCAATGGAGAAAAAGACAACCAAGCCTGTTGGAGCCAAGCACAACCTGGGGTCCCCACACAGGCCCCAGAGTAGCTCTGATGCCTACTGGCTTCTGATGTTACAGTTAGGAGAGGTTTGACTTGATCAGTTCAGTCTTGGTCAGTTCAGTCCCTGTTAGAAAGGGACTGCTCTTGCCCTGTTGTTGACATATTTGCTGCAGTTAGCCTAGGCCTGTCCTGTCCAATTAGCTTCTGGACTTTGAGACCCCAAGGGGAAACAGAGAGAGAGAGAAGGAAAACACAGGGGGATATGTTACTTCCCCTTGAGCTCTAGCACCTAAGCAGGGAAAGAGGTGCCTAGGATGCCCTCCAAACCCTGCCATTGCTCCCTTTCTGGAATAGACTCAACTGCAAATGGAAGCCTGGCCCCATGAAGGAAGGATCGGGAAGTCAGTCAGATGCACACTGACAAAGGGGCCTGGGCCAACCCCAGAAATGCACTCAGGACAGAGTCAGACAAGACACCGGTGGAGCTGTACAAACATCATTGATGCTGAGTGTCTACTGCATGCCAGGTTTGGGCATTTCAATGGGAAATTCGAGCTCTACAACCCTGCCCTCATGGTGCTCTTCTCTAGAAATGGTCAGTGGTAACCCTGAGTGACGAGAGCGTGGATGAGAGGCATGGGACACGTGCAGGGTCAGTGAGTAGAGGTACAGAGGCTCCTGGGACAACAATGTCACAGGCCAAGTGAACAGCTCAGCAATGACAATGTCATGTGAGCCACAAGTGAGAGCTTTAGAGGGAAGGGCAGATCTGGGTTTGATTCTGCCTCCATGTTTACTGCGTGTGTGACCAGAAAGAGGTAACTTAGCTTCTCGGTGCCTCAGTTTCTTTGCATTACATGGATATGGAAAAGAAAAGAAGTGTCAACTTCAGTGAGTTGTGAAGATGAAATGAGAAAATTATTGCACAAAATCACCTAACACAAAGAACAACAAAACCCAAACAAACGCACTTCGAGCGAGTCAATTTCAACTCATATCCACTCGATCTTTAGGAAGGAGTAGAACCACCCTGTTGGGTTTCTGGGGGGTTGAATCTTTATGGGAGCAGGAAACCTCAACTGACTTCCACAGAGCGGTTGGTAGATTTGAACAACTGGCTTCCCAATATGTAATTCACTATGCCACACACTAAAGGGCTATTTAGTACAAGTTCTCAGTAAATGTCAGACATTATTATCATTAATCGTTATTGTTCTTGCTGGTAAAAAGCATTAATATAGTAATTGTAGGTGTTGTTGTTGTAACTATGCCCGCCAACATCTACAAGTCTTTGCAGCTATCTGACTATTCCCAATCAGGGCAGCATGGATTGGGTAGATAGGAGAGAGGGTGTGAGACAAGACAGAATCCCTATTTTAGAGTACGTGAAGCTGGATGGGTCCTCTGTCTCTCTAGCCTTGCAGCGATGCCAAACTAACAGGGAACAAAAGAAGGACCCAGTTCCCCAGTTGCAGAAGTAGAACACAAGGTTAGAATCAGGTTAATCATGAGGTAACGTTTTATCAAGGAGTTGGTCTAGAAACCTTTTAATCCCTTCCACCCCATTGCTAGATTACTTTTGGATACTGGGGAAATATTGACCTACGAGGAGCTCAACATGCCCCAATGATAGGATAAGAAAAGACAGAAAGGCAGGCTCCACATGAAGTTCTAGAACTCAAAGAAGGAAGCCAGCAGCATTCAGCCGGGCTTGGCTTAGGATCAGACAATGGAAGGCTCTCCCAGAGACTAGATGTGGACCACAATCTTATCATGGACACCATCCTGAGATTCTTAACCTGTCCTCAATTGGGAGCAACTCCCAAATCTGATTAGTGCTGTAAATTTTCTCTCTTCAGGAATACATGCAGAGAGACTTCGAAAACTCATGAAAAAGTCCAGGATCATTTCATTTCATTTTCCTTAAACTTTTTTTAAACCCCCATGTGTGTATGTATAAGATAATATGTATAGTTTGTGTTAGTCTGGGTTGACTAGAGAAACAAATGCGACACATACATATGTGTATAAGGAAGAGCTTTACATCAAAGAACAATTGTGTAGAGAGAAGACAGCCCAGCCCAATCCGGATCAAGTCCATAAGCCGGATATTAGCCCATATGTCCAACAGTAGTTCATAAATTCTTTAAACTCATGCAGGAAGATCACAGGCCTGTGGATCCAGTGGCAGTAGAGGCATCTCAGCGCTGGCTCAGGTCTCCACGTGGCTCGTCCAGCTCCAGCTTTCTGACTGGTCTCAGTGGTGGCTCTGTGTGGCTTGTCAACATGAGTGTGAAACAGAGGGATTCTGTGGTCTACCTCCCAGGAGAAAAAGAGGAAGCTTCCAGAATCCTCATGGGAAGGACATGCCCACATAGAGGCATCAATGGCTATGACCTGATTGACAGACTAATCTCCACCCCTTCACCCATAATACCCTCACAAGAGTTGACACGAGATTATGCAACTACCACACATTTCATAATAAAATATATGCATGTGTGTATTATGAAAGTCCAGAGGTTGAGGGCTCACATGAAAGTTCATGAATACTAGAGAAAGAATTATTCCAGGTACAGTCTCTATCCAAGAGACATCCAAAAATACGTGATGTCAAGAATGAGAGTTAAAATTTCTTCTCTGTTCTCAAACTTTGGGTCTCCTGCCATTTTTTTTCCAAGAGGGACATTCAGATGAGATCGGGCACATTCAGGGTGGTATGGCCATGCATAGACTCAAGAGGGACATTCAAACAACAGGCATTCAAAGTTTCCCTCAGATGGAAACCACCCCTCTAAATATAATTTGCAGGTAGCCTACTGTTCATGTTCATTCAATATTCCACCCATGTCTACAGAATATTTATCCTGTGTCAGGACTGGTTATAAATTGAGCTGCAATACACAAGGCCTCAAGGTAGAAACCAGGAGCCACTCTGTGGGGAAAAGGGCAACGCTTTCTAGTGTTAAAGTCTTGGCAACTCACAGGGGCATTTCTACCCTGTCTTGTAGGGTCACTAGGAGTCCCATTAACTCAGTGGCAGTTGAGTTGAGTTTTGATTTGGATAGAACTGTAGTAGATATCACAAGAGATTCAAAACAAGGAAATACTGCAGGTGAGGAGACAAATACCAATTCAGTCTTTGGCACAAATCAGTAAGAATGTTGCAGTGGGACAAACAGGAACTATGGGAGGTGCAAATAATTCCATTAAGAATGGAGTGTGCAGGATGAGGAAGGACTTCCCAAAGCAAGGTAAAGAAAAAAGCATTGTTAAAGTCAATTCCAGCAGATTTCCAGATCTCTACTGAAAAAAAATAATAAAGCTGTTTTCACATTGATTTGGATTCAAAGCAGCCATGTAGGACAGAACAGCTTTGGGCATCCAAAGCTGTAAAACTGTGTAGGAGCAGGGAACTTTCAACTTTCTCTTGGGTCTCCTGTGGGTCACAGCCCTTTAGGGATCAAACAGCCCTTTCACAGGGGTCACTTGATTCATAACCGTAGCAAAATTACAGCTATGAAGCAGCAATGAAAGTCATTTTATGGTTGAAACATGAGCAACTATATTAAAGAGTCACAGCATTAGGAAGGTTGAGAACCACAGGTGACCATACAGTGAGCAGCCCAACATGTAATCCATTAGATCAACAGGGCTCCAACTTATCTATAGGACTTTACAAAGAACAGGTTGTCTCCCTAAGACTTCATTGGGAAAGTTGGCTAGATTTCCTTCTGGAACCAACTGAATAAAGAGAAAACTACAAGGAAGACAGTTCTAGTCACTTCTACATTCTAAAACTAAGCAGGAAGAGTCCCCAGAAAGTCCACCAAAGGCTTTTTCTGGCTTTGTAATCTAGCCAATTGATCAGTGATGTGGCCATTGTTTTGTAGTAGTTGGTAGGTGCCCGTGGAGTCAGTTTCAACTCGTCCTAAACCTTTGTGGTCCTTTCTCATCCTCACAATTGTTGTTACGCTTGAGCCTTTTGTTCCAGTGACGGTGGCACTGCCTTGTTTTTTCATGGTGTTTTTTTTTGGGGGGGGGGGGTGGTTGTTGTTGTTGTTTTGTTTGTGCATCACTGCCCTGGTGGGAGTAGGAAGCCCAATCTTGCTTCTGGAGAGCTGCTGCTGGATTTGAACAGCCACCCCTGTGGATCGCAGTCCCGCACACAACCACTAGGCCACCGGGACTCAGCAGGGTCTTTCTTTTTTTTTTTCTTCCCTGCTCCTTTGACCAAGCATAAGTTCCCTTTTCCGGGGGCTGGAGCCCTGGTGGTATAGGGGTTGCAGGTTGGTATGCTAGCTGCAAGGTAAGGAGTTGAAAACCACCAGCCGCGACGCAGGCGAAAGATAAGACTGTCTCCTCCTGTAAAGAGTTGGGAAACCACAGTGATAGTTCTGTTCTGTCTTACACAGTCCCGAGGAGTCAGAATCAACTTGAAGGCAACGAGTTTGGTTGAGTTATTCGGTCTCCTGATAAAATGACCAACATATGTGAGACAAAAATCTTGTCATCAATTCTTCTGTGGTTGACAGAAGAATTACTAGCATTCTGGTAGTCATTCTTCCAAGATAGAGTTGTTCCTTGAGTTGACAGTCCACGGCACTTTCAGTATTCTTCACCAGCACCGTAATTCAAATGCATTGGTACTTCTGCAGTCTTCCTTATTCATGGCCTAACTTTCGCATGCACAGAAGGCTGCTGAAAAATGCCATTACATGTTACTTGGGCAACATGCACTGTAGTCTTCAAAGTGGCATCATTCCTCTTTAACATGTGAAAGAGATCTATGCAGGATATGTACCCAATGTAAAGTATCACTTGTTTTTCTGACTGCTGCTTCCATAAGCATGGATGGTGGACCCATGCAAAAGGAAATCCTTCAAACTTCTACTTTCCTTCTCTTTATTGTGGTATTAGCTATTCTAAGGATTTTTGTTTTCCTTACACTGAGTGGTAATCCATATTGAATGCTGATGATTTGCCAGAATACAGATTGAGTAATTATGGTGAGAGGAGACAACCATGATTCACACCTTTCTTGATTTTAAACCAAGAAGCTGGACTATATGAAGAAAAACTATAGCATCAGGGTTAGAGGAAGTTTCATTTAAAAACTTGTGATGTACAGATGACACAACCTGTCTTGCTGAGAGAAAGGAGGACTTGAAGCACTTGCTGATGAAGATTATTGATTTCAGCCTTCATTATGGCTTACAACTCAATGTAAAGTATACCAAAACCCTCATAACTGGTCCAAGAGGTAACATCATGATAAGTGGAGAAAATGTTGTAATTGCCATGGATTTCATCTTTCTTGGATACACAATAGATGTTCTTGGACATTGTAGCCAAGTGATCAAATGACACATTGCCTCGGATAAATCAACTGTACCAGGTCTCTTTATTTAAAATGTTGAAAATCAAGGATGTTACTTTAAAAACTAAAGCGTGAGCCACGGTATTTCAAGCGTGTCATAGTCTCATATGCATGCAAATTTGGACATTAAATAGAGAAGACTGAGAAAGAATCGATGCATTTGAAGTATGGTGCAGGTAGAGAACATTGAAGTCCCATGGACTGCCAACAGAAATCAGAAGAACGCTGTCTTGGTAGAAGAACACTCTTTTGAAGGGAGGATAACAAGATTTGTCTCACATACTTTGACCATGCTGTTAGGAGAGACCCGTCCCTGGAAAAGAGCATCATGCTTGTAAAGCAGAAGGGGAGTGAAAAAGGACAAGAACCTAGACAAGATGGGTCGAAATAATGACTGCAACAAGGGGATCAAACACAAGAACAACTGTGAGGATCATGTATGACCTGGTGGTGTTTCGTTCTGTTGCACATAGAGTCACTTTGAGTGGAAACTGATTCAGAGACACCTAACAACAACAACAGTGTTTATGTGTTTCTGTTTGAACAACTGCCTCAATCCACATACTGGTTCTGCATATGCACAGGGAAGTGTTCCAGAATTCCCTTTCTTCTCAGTGCTATTTATAGTTTGTGGGAGCCTGGTATTTTGCGAAAGCTGGCATGGCAGCTTGCATTCTTCCCTCAGTGCTGTCACTTCCGGAACATAAGCTACCTCTTGAAATGGCTTAAGAGATACCAGTTCTTTTTGGTGCGGTGACCCTGTGTATTAGTGTCTTTCAATACTTCCTGCATTATTCAATATTTGGCCCATGCAATCTTTTAATATTGCCACTCAAGATTTGATATTTTTTCTTTCAGGTCGTTCAGCTTGGCATACATATGTTCTTCCTATTTGGTAGTTTAACTCCAGTCCTTTGCACATTTCATAATGATACTTTGTCGTCTAGAACTAACATTTTCTATATAGCTCTTTATGTCATCATTTCTTCTATTTTCATTTGCTACTACATGCTAAAGAGCAAGGTTCAGAGTCTCTTCTGACATCCAATTTAATCTTTTCTCTCTTTTTTTTTTTTTTGTTTTGTTTTTTGAGCATCACTGCTCTCCAGTGGTGGGAATAGGAGGCCCAGCCCCACTGCTGGAATGGAACCTCCGTCCCAGTGGGCCGCAGTCACCGCGCACAACCACTATGCCACCGGGGCTCAGCCCTCTCTTTCTTGTCTTTATATTGACCATACGCTTTCTTCATGTGCAATGTTCTTGATATTTTCCCATAATTAATCAGGTCTTTTCTCATTAATGTGCAGTGTGTCAAGTCTGTTCCTGAAATGTTCTCTTCATTCAGATTCAATATACTCAATGTTGTACTTTGGCTCTAGTTTTAATTTTCTTCTATTTCAACTTGAATTTGCATATGAGCAAATTAATGGTCTCTTCCACAGTCAGCCCTAGCTTCATTTTGGATACAGATGTTGTCAATTTGACTTATGTGGGTTCCATCTCATGAAGCCCGTGTGTAGAAACAACATCTCTGATGTTTGTCATGAAGAACCCATTGATCTTGTTAAATTCTATCATATAACATGATGTAATAACCAGCTTCATTTCAATCACCAAAGTCATGTTTTCCAAGTACTGTTTGTTCCCTCTGCTGTTCCAAACGTTCACATTCCAATCACCAATAATTATCAACACGCATCTTGATATGTGCCACCAATTTCAACTCATAAAAACCCTCTAGGACTCCATATCACTGACCTACAGGGTTTCCTAGGCTGTAACCTTTATGGGCGCAGTTTGACAGAGGACCTTGTGGTTTGAATTGTCTCGCAGTGTGCAGGAAGATTCTCAAAGAAAAATTCTCTGGATCTCCTTAAAGACAACACAGAATAATCAAGAATTCTCTATGGGAATCTCCCAAGGAGGAAATCCCTCTGACTGCCAAAGGTTAAGACTATTTCCTGAATGCCTGTACAGGTGCCTGGCATGGGGTGGCTATCCCTGTTTGGTAGTGAGTCTTAGAATGCCAGGAGGAAGTGGTCACAGAAGACTAGATAAGCAAATAGCTGCATGTCTGGAGTGCATTGAAAGGGAGAGCATTTTTCCAGCTTTTCCATGTGTGTTCTTACTGAGATTCACTGTAGGCCCCAGGGAGAGGCTGGGGAAAGATTTGCAGAGGAACATGGGACACATGGTACGTGCAGACAGTCAGGAGGATGGATTTAGCTTTGACTAGTGGCAGGTCTGACCCAGCAGGGGCTACAATCTGCTGGAGCCTCGGGGGAGGTGGCGCTGTCTCCCCAGCTTGCAGAGCAGCCAAGCTAGACTCAAAGGACAATCCCAGGAGGTCAGACGATGAGACAGAGAGAGCCTCAGGGCAAAGGCTGGAACACTGGGCCATTTTTATTTCTCTCCGGGTTAAAGCCACAGCACAGTCTGTCCGCACCCCCAACCCCACAGCCAGGAAGAATCAGCACCTTTGTGCTCCCAGCGAGAGGTCACTGGCTTCTTCTTCCAAGGCTCTCTTTATGCCTTGGCTATGCAATGAGCACTTCCTGCTGCCGAGGATGCACCAGACTCAACAGAGCACATTGTTCCGGGTAGAGGCAGAGCTGGAAGTAGGGAGGACCCCTTCAAGACCTTGGCCTTTGAAAACCCTTCTCCTTGTAGTGGGGACCACAGCCTTACTCAAAAAAGTGCTACTGGCTCCCTCTGTGGATTTCCTCCAGGACCGCCAGGCACCTCCTGCAATCTGGCTCACTCACCTGGGATGTCAGTGATGAACCTTAAAAAGTTTTCTTGGTGCTCATACTTCATGCCTGCCTCCACCGTCTCACATTAGACCCTCTGTAGCCCTAGGAGGTATCCATGGCTGCCCACACTGGCCTCCAGACCTGGGGCTGCAGCTGGACCTCGATCAGACTCAGTATACTTTCCTGCTTAACCTCTAAGGTCTAAACCCCAATGACTTCTACCATCTAGGTCAGACTGGGCTTTGCCTTCATTAAGCCTTTGGGCCTTGGCCCATACTTCATATTTGTCTTGAGCAATCATTCTCTCCACATCTTGTCCTAATTTTAATATTAAGAGTACCTTCTTTCACTTTTAAACATGTCCCATTTGGGAAGAAAAGTGGCATGATTACTGTTGTGGGATTTATTATGTCCCCCTGCCCCCTACCCAGCCCCCCATCCTCCCCAAATGAATCCTATATCAGTGAATTTAATCCCACTTAGAAGTAGAATCTTCTTTGTTATATTCTTGAGCTGATAGCAGCAGGAGTTGCATCTTAAGGAATCATTTTTGAGATATTAAAGAGTAGATTAGGCATAGAAGAAATGAAGCAGAGGGGAAAGACCACTGCTGTCTAAAGACAACAGAAGCAGACTAGTCTACAAGTTCAGAAGCTCCAAGGATGGTCAACCAGAAACAAGAATTTCTCTCAGAACAGAGAGAGAGAGAGAGACCTCTCTTAGAACAGGTGCCCTGAATTCATACTAATAGCCTCCAAGTTGAGAGACTAAGATTGCTACCCTCCTTCAAAGGTACCAGTTGGGTGTTCCCAATATTCCCACCTACAGTGGTGCTAATATCTTCCACTCAGATGGCCCTCCACTCCCTGGCTACAGGTGGCAATCTCTCCATGCTCAGTCATGCCCAAGTGGGAAGCAGACGGCGAGTGTTATCCCACAATGGGATCAGAGAATATGGTTTTCCCAAATCACTGATTTTTGTTAAGAGCAGAACCCAGATGGGCAACTGTTCTAGGTCTTTTCAGGTCATCTTGCCATCTCCATGAGAACCATGCTTCTCAGGTCCCTGGTACAATCCGAGCTCCTTGTTGGATCTTGCTGTGGTTGTCTGCCATTGCTCTTGAGTGGTTTCATGGGTCACTGCTTGTCTTGCCCCACAATATAAAGTCACAGAGCTCTGTATCCTCACTCTTTCTTGGCATTGGTACAGAATGCATGCTCATTAGATAGTTGCAAGTTTAGGTTGAATGCTACTGACTTCTGGACCTTTAAGAGACTCCTCAGTATAATATGAAGCCTTGGCCAACACCCATAGAACAGCACAGTATGGACAGAGCAGGTCAGTAACTGCCTTCTTTAAATTGCCTCTCAGTCCTTTCTTGTTCTATCTGGGCTGTCTGAGACAAGGCTGTATGTATAAGCACCCATAACAGTGCCAAGAGTTTACCACACAAGTGGGTGTCCAAGGAGATTCATTTCATGGACAGGGCCATGCTAATTGCTTTACAAGGTGGTTTCCAAGTCCAAACTTATGACAGAGTAAAAAGAAAATGAAAAAAGATAAGCTTGAGAAGCTGGTATCAACTTTGAAACTAGAACCAGAGGTTGGGTCTCCGTACCAGGTCACCTCTAATCACTTGGGTAAATCACGTAACTCCTTGGAGTCTCCATTTTCTGAATTTCCAAAGTCTTCCTACATGATCACAAAGACAGGCATACTACCATGACCTGTCCTGATGAGCTTCCCTTACGACTCACTTAGGTTGTCCTTGGTCAGCACTGACCCTCACACTCCCTGGATAGGTCATTGCACTTGTTTGGATTTTCCCCAAAGCCACAGAAGGCCTTGCCCGGATGCTCCTCTCAGTTCAAAGTGTGATCCTGGTTTCCACGTCAAGACCCACCACTATCTGCTGGAACAGTCGCTAGGCCTGCCGACCTTGAGCAGGTACAAGGAGATTAGAAGAGTGACTGTCTGATATGCACGGCAGTCCTCGCAGGGGCATTTTGTGGGCATTTGCTTTATGCTCAGCATGAGACCAACACTATGCCAAGCTTGGAGACGCCAAAAAGAACAAGATGATAGTCATGCCTTCCCCTAAGACCCCTAACTCTATCATGTATGAAATAAACAATGAGATAATGACATAAAACAATCCACTGTAAAGTGTTACATTTGATACTGCATCGTCAGAAGCTGTATCAGTGGGGGGTCTCTGCAGGAAACAGATGGCACACTCAAGCTGGATAATTGAGGAGAGTTTAATGAGGACCTATTTTAAAACACATGGGAGAGGTTTAGGGAAAACCAGAGGGGATAATATATGCTATCCTGCTAGGTCTGAAGAGTTTAAAAGGTCAGAGAGTACAGAGTGTAGGGGCTCAGGTTAATTGACACAGTGCATTCCACCAAGACAAGTTTTCCACATCCTATTTTGGAGAGTGGTAACTGGGTTCTAAAACCTCGTGAGAGGCTATCTAAGGTGCAATTAACTATTGGTCTCTCTCCATCTAGAGCAAAGAAGAGTGAAAACAATCAAAGGGATGTGTGTGGATGGGGGGAGGGGAGTTAGTCCAAAGAACTAATGAACCATGGAAACTCCAGTCTCCAGAATGCTGAGACCAGAACTAGACGGTGACCATCTACCACCATTGACCATTCTGAAAGGGACCACAATGCGAGGTCCTGAATGTGGTAAAAGAAGCAAGAGTAGATGTGCAGTCTAGGGACCAAAATGAGAGCATCACAGAGAGCAAGTACAATTGGAGGTCAAAGTAGTTTGAAGGAAACTTTGGTGAGGGAGTTGGGTAGGGCTAGAACTGGGCCCTATTTCTCCTTCACTTTGGAGAACTAAGGAAGAAGAACCCTTCAGCTTGCACATTGGGGTCATAAGCAAAACTTTAAAATTGGAGATTAAAGGTGGAGATTAGCAAATCATAACAGATCCTTAACCCTTGTGGATAAGGTAACGAGGCTAAGTCACTGCAGGGACCTAAAAGCCTTCATGCCTCTTTAGCTCCTAAATAATGAAATGCAGGTTTCTTTGTAGAAATGTTGGACTTGAACTGGGTCCCTTAAGAAGGAAAAATCTTGGAAGGGCAAAGGAGAAAGATAATTAATGTTTTATACTCTGCTGATATTTGAGAAAAGGCAAAGCAAAATAGACCCTTCCTGGTTTAGTAAAGAAGGGCTAATAGTTTTAACCTCTACATAAAGCACAAAGACATACAATTCTAATAGCCATCATAGTAATAATTAAAAGAGCTGAGTATGACAATGGCATCCTGGATGTTGTAAGATATGATTACAAATTGTAGTCCATTTGAGTTTCTCAATAGTCACCTGAGAGAAGAGAAGAAAACTGGGGTGACAGGTTACAAACCTAGCAAACATCAGTTATGTACAGTCATATTTATAGCACCTAATTCTCGATTAATGAAACAATTATCCAAAAATTCCTATTATGTAGAAAAGGAAAACAGGGTTCCGAGATTTGTCCAAGGCCACCAAATTGTTAAGTGGACTGAAACGTGGACCCAACCTTTGTTTCTAAATATTTCTGCACAGTCTACACTCATAAAATAATGGGAAAATAATGCAAGCTAACACTACATGAGATCTTGGGTAGATAAAGAGGTCAAAGTGCTGAGTCATTCAGATACTATCATTACTGAAGTCAAGGGCAGAATTTGGAGTGCAGGTAACTGGTGCTAGAGTTGAGAGAATGGTAACCTAGTAGCGTCTGTGAAGGGAAGTCTCACGACAGCAGCAGAAATTGAACTAGGAACCTTAAGCATCCAAGTCAGATATACAGAGAGATCAGACTCCTTCTTCGGAGAGCCCTAAACCACGAGCTTCCAAGGGCCATTGCAGAGAGTTCTTGCCATCACTACTGGTGCCACCTGGTATAGGTTCACAATGAAAATGTCTGTCCCATGCATTCAGAGAGCCAAAAATAAAGCGTCAAGTGTACAGAAAGATAAATAAATTTTAAAAATGTAAAGTCTGTGTGTCCTTGGGTCAGTACCTGCCAATAAACAGAATGAAATAAATAAGCTCCAAGCTATTGCCCCCACTCATGGAGTGTGGAGGTGTGGCCAGGCTGCACCCATTCTCCCAAGTCTCCTTGTTATTGGTAGGTACCACTGAGTTATAGGTGACTCATAGACATCTTGTGCCTGAAGTTGATTGTGAGGAAAGATTACACATTTTTTTAATAGAGACAAACCATTGGATACACAGACACACATGCATTGATACCTGCAAACAACAACAAAATAAAGCATATGCACAATGAAACATTGTCCTGTCCCGTGTCATATTAAGCCCATCGGTATGTTTCAGCCAATTGTGGTAAGTACTGTATTTTCACCGACCCATAATTTTAGCAATTTGTGTTTTCTGATGATAGGTTCAAAGTAAGCAAAATCTCGCCATCCGCACTTTTAAGGAACATCCTGGATGTATTTCTTCCAAGGCTGGTTTCCCGATAACATCTTTATTTTAGCTATTTTAAAATATGCTTGTGAAGATGGCCTCTATTAGTAACATATTTGGTTTAAAATTTAGGTCATCATTTCTTATTTGGGCTGTGTCTGTAATAGAAAAACACCAGATGGGGAAGGGTCAGCCAGTGATCCTGACAGTTTCATGACTGAATTAGCCAATATGGTTTGCTTAAGCTGATCTGATTTGGTATTTAGACATGGAATGGGGGGGGGGGTGGCGTATAAGAGAAAAGGTGGATCAAAAGACAACCACTATGATGCATTTAGAACATGCCGCAAACAGCATTGGGACGGGCTAGAGAAAGTTGCCCCCCTCCCTGGTGCCGATTTCCTGTGCATGCAGAGCAGAGTCACCTGGGGGGTCTTAACAACACCAATGCCTGGACCCCACCCTTGGAAATTCGGATTTAGCATCTGCGATGGGTCCAGAAACGGATAAATTTTTAAAGCACTTAAGTGTAGCAAGGGTTGGAAAGCAGAGTTATAAATTGCATTCCACTCTCTCTGAAGCCCTCACACCTTCTCTTCTCTTCCAGGAGGAAGGACATGGCAAAGCAGTGCCTAGGACCACCACCTTCTGGCCTGTAGTGTTATTCACCATCCTGGTGTGAAAGCCAAAAGCCCAGTGCTACCAGCAAGCCTTCCACCCCAGCAAAACCAGAAAGTCGGTCATCCCACTTCCTGGATTGTTGGCCCACCTGACTCAGACAGCCCACCACCACCCACCAGAGCCTAGGATTCTGCCCTTGCCAACCTCTCCTGCCCATCCTCGATCTAAATGACTGTTGTGACAAGACAACACTGAACCTCCCATCCTCCATCAGGTTCCAGTTCTAGACCCAGACCCCAAGAGCAACTGAGTCCCCGCTCCTTTCCAGGCCTGTGGTAATCACACATTTAAGGAGGAACCGGGGTAGAGCTGAGTGCCAGCTGGTCGGTGGCCCCTGGGCTGATTTGCCCCATATCTGAAATTGCACTGTTGGTACTAATGTGCTCCTTCCTGTGGTCCTGGAGCTCTAAATCCAAGAGCCATTTACTAAGCAGTGTTCGTATTTATTTGTGAAATTATATGGACCTTTATAGCACACTTACAAAGACAAATAAATCCCTGCTCGCATGGCCCAATTTGTTGTTCTAACCTGACACTTTCGTGTCATAATCACCTTTCTTTCAGCTGGTTATGGGCAAGGCTGTTAGGGATTTATTAGAGGCATTTTATAATGTGCTTTACAAGATGTTGTTTGAGGCTCTGGCTTTGTTTATGGGAGAGGGAGGGAGGGGTGGAGAGAAAGGGCTGGGAAGGGAAGAGAAAGCACTGAGAGCAGGTAGATAAATGTGCTCTCATGCATCTGGAAGCATTATCCAGGGATGAGTTCACGGGACTCTCTTTCCATCCCCACCCTGCTCTCTCACCACTTGAAAAACTTTGATCTCTCACTTCTGCAATATTATTGATCTTCAGAGGGAGGGAAATAAAGAAGACACAGACATCAAGGAGATTTTAAGATAAGATTGGGGATAATGGGACCGTCTTTATAGCTGGTGCAATAGCAGAAAGCTTTGCTAAACTTGAACTTTCCACCCTATCGCTCTTTCTACCAAAGAAGGGGAAGGAGAAGAAGAAAGGAAATGATAGGGAACCTTGGCCAAAGTCTTCCAAGTCCTTTCTAAAGGTTGAGAGTGGCTCCCTGGGTGGTTTTCACATCTTCTTCCAGGGCGGATTATGCTAAGGATAGCACAGGGAGTCCAAGTTAAAGGGTACCGAAATTCACTTGAGAAATATTTAGTAGGAGCCTTGAACTCAAGAGTCAAGATAGGCCCATCCTCCCCCATGCAGGGAAGGAGGTTTGTTTGCAAGCTGATTAGAGTTTAGTCCCCCAGATACAGTCATCGGTACCCATGCAAAGAGTTATACAGACAAAAGAGAAAGACAGCTTCTATAGTTCAGGAAGAATCAAAAGAGGGTTCTACTCACCTTGACGCTAGGCTTTAAGGAAGAATCAAAGGTTTCTGTAGTGAGATGGCTTTTCATCATGGATAGCATCATGTGCAAGTGCATGCGCATATTTATTCCATAAATAATTGCTTGATCCCATCATGGTGGGGGGTGGCAGCTGAAGGACAAAGGTAAACAAAACAGATAAGTTCCCTGTCCTTGTAGTTGTCACAGAGCTAGAATCCGGGGTTATTTTGTTGAGCCTTAAATGAGCCAGCATGCAATGGCCCAGCAGGGTACAGTAAATCCAAAGATTGTCTCTATACAACAGGAATGAGTTAATCATGGTTTCAGAGTGTCAGAGGACAGATAGCCATAGTAAGGGGGGGGGGGGGGTTGAAGTGTATTCTAAGTTAAAAGGACATCATTGAAAGGGTATAGGCAAAGCAGCATTTGCAGCGTTAAAAATCCTTAGTTCAGGAGCTGAGCCCCAGTGGCATAGTAGTTGCATGTGGGACTGCAGCCCACCGGCTAGGCAGTTCAAATCCAGCAGCAGCTCTCCAGGAGCAAGGCTGGGTATCTCCCATGACCACCAGAGGACAATGATGCCCCCCCCAAAAAAAATCCTTCATTCAGTACCAACAAGTCCATCCAACACCCACATTGAAGTTTCTAATACAACTCTCCAGTAGAAGGAACCAGAGCGCCTTGGAAAAATGTCTGCTTCCAGGGCCAAGAAAGGGCAAACCTAAGATGAGCCTACAACGTCTTGTAGTGCCATAGAGCAAGGAGGTTCTCAAAAAATAAAACCCCACATCAACAGGGGAGATACCAAAGGACACTCAATCCAAGAGAAATTGCTGCCAACAGCCAAGGTTGGAACAATTTGAACAACAAATAATTAATATAGTACTGGATTGTAACCCAGAGAATAAAATAAATATTCATGAGGCCATACCAATATAAATAAGCAATGAATAAGTAAAGGGGGAGGAGAAGAGACAAATCTCCAATATGTAAATGCTTCAAATAACTTATGCAGCTACTTTCTCCTCTAGGGAGGAACTGAAATCCATTGCCGCCCCACCAATGCCAACTCAGAGAGGGTAATTCCCTCCTCCCTCCCTCATCAACTGTGGGTTGTGCTTGGAGACCTTCTTACGGTTGGGTGCAGAAAGTGAGGAGAAAAGGAACATCTTAGAGTGGAGAAATCTCATCGACACAACTTTATCCAGGTAATTCAGTTTAACATCCGTTGTACTTTTGAGATGTTAAGACTAGAATGGCACTTTCGCTATGTGGTCTTCCTCACCCAAAACCCATAGCTCCAGCCGAAACATGAGCAAAGCAACACTATGGACTAGAACCAAAGAAGGATAGTCTATAAAATATCAGACCAGTACTTCTCAAAACGGAGAAGGTTAACAAATTTAGAGGAAAATTATCAATGTAAAAATAGTATTTTGACCAGAATTTGCAGAGGAAAACCCATCAACAGCCAGGCAGTCCTGACTCATGGAGGCCTAGGAGGGCAACATAGAACTGCGCCCCAGGGTTTCGAAAACTATGAATCTTAATGGAAGCAGAAAGCCTCATCTTTCCCACCCTGGAAAGACTAGTGGCCTTGAACTGCTGACCTTGCAGTTAGCAGCTGCACTTGAACCAACTGCAACCCCAGGAAAGGAAATCGGGGGGAAATCTCATGAGATATTAATAAGCTCTAGAGCTCAAAAATAATATACTAATCTTGGTTCCCTACTTGTGGCAAACCTACCTAGCAGCATGTGGTGTTAAGAGGAAAAACAGGGTAAGGCAATCGTGGGAACTCTTCTTTGCAGCTTCTCCCTCCTCGAATATCATTAGGAAGAAAATCTTTGGGCCCCTGGGTGAGCAGGGAGGAATGGAAGCAGAGGGAGCGTTCATAAGGAGTAGCAGTGTCCTAGAAGACGGAGAGGGGTGGGCAGATGTAGAGTGTGCTCTGGAAGCAGCATGACCAGGAATTGCCGATGAACTGTAAGCTGAAGAGTGGAGGAAAGGGAGGACTCAGAACAGAGATGTGTTTGACTTAAACAGCCAGAGAAGGAACAGCTTGAAGAGTAGGAACTAGGAATGCAATTCAGGTTTTTTAAGCTTGAGCCACTTCTTAAACCTCCAAATGTTGCGGGTGAAGTAAACTTTGAGACAAACAAACCTGAGATTAAAATGGCTCTGAAGATAGCGGGGCTCATCTGTAGCCATTGCATTTACTACCAAACAATACGACAATACAAAGACTAGAGTTTCCCTAGCAAATATTCTCTGAGAACCCATAGTTTGCCAATACTGTACCAGGTGCTAGAGTTATAACAATGAGCAAAGGAAGCAAAGTAGATGAGGCAGTCAACAAATAAGTAGGGTTTTGGCTACAGGGTAGACTGTGTAAGTGCTACGAAGACAAAAAAAGATGAAAGACTGGGAGAAATGAGGACTGTTAATTTAGATAGTGATGCAAATTATTAACTCACTTGGCTGCTAATTGAAACATTAGCACTTGGAGTCCACCCAGAGGCTCTGCAGAAGCCCTGACAACTCTGTCATGTATCATCCTATGTATTTTCATAGTTCTACTGATACATGTGGTGGAGAATTCTTTCTCTCAGCGGGGACATTTGAGCAGAGGCTTGAACAATGTGTGAGAATGGATTCCTAGGGAAAGAGCATTCTCAGCAGAAATGACAGCAAGAGCTAGGATCCTGCTAAAGGGTTGGGGAGAAAGATGGAAGTTGACAGAACATGGTCATTGTCAAGGGGGACTATGTCGTGAGAGAGCAAAATTGATGACTCAGGAAAAGATAGTGCAGGAGGTGTGAAGCCTTAAGACACCAGCACACCATCAAGGAGCTGGCCTTCAAGAGGAACAAGAAGGGAGAATGATACATGTGGGTGCAGGTTGGAGGTAGACTGTCTCACCGGTTTGGTGGTAGAAGGCAAGAATAGATTCTGGGCCAAGTGAGGACAAGATGTGTTTTACTAAGATAGTCTGCAATCGGCTCCATGGTGAGAAATCAGAAATCACAGTTCTCAACAGTGACGCCATAAAAGGTCCTGAGTTGGGGTAAGGAGAGCTGTCGTTTCTCATTGTCTTGTCACAAATTCCAACAACACTGGTGTGTCATCTTGTAGCCTTAGAGTTCGTCGTTGTTAAATTGAGTCTCACTGGGGGCATGGCAGGGATGGATGGGGGGATATGGGAAGCAAACAACAATGAGCAAAAAAAGATGTTCTGAAATCAATTGTGTAATGACTGCATAATGTCAGTGTGCTGCTGTAATCATTGTTGGATGGCTTTAAGTAAAATTTTACTTGTGTGTGATATCAATGACATCGTTTATACTTTGAGCATTCTCGGACTCACTTTTCCTTGGAGTGGTTACAAATGTGGATCTCTTGCAGTCAGTTGGCCAGATAGCTGTCTTCCACATTTCCTGGCATAGACAAGTTAGTATTCCAGTGCTTCTTCAGCTTTCTCAGACATTCTGCTGGGTATTCTGTCAATATTTGGAGCCTTGGTTTTAGCTAATGCATCCAGTGCGACTTGAACTTCTTCCTACAGCACCTTTGGTTGTTGCTCAAATGCTATCTCCGGAAATGGTGGACTGCTGACACATTAGTTCTTTTTGGTACAGTGACTTTGTATTCTTTCATTCTTTTCTTAATGCTTCCTGCATCATTCAATATTTTGCCCATAGGCAAAAAATATACAGGTGTGCTTGACACAATGGATGTATGCATGGATTGTGATAAGAGTTGTACAAGACTCAATAAAATGATTTACATATATATATATATTACCTATAGAGTCTTTCAAAATGGCAAATCAAGGCTTGATTGTTTTTCTCTAGTTCTTTCAGATATGCTGAATGCATTTTTCCTTTTTGATTTTCAATTCCAGGTCCTTGCACATATCATTATAATATTTGATTTTGTCTTCTTGGGCTGCCCTTTGAAATTTTCTATTCAGCTCCTTGACTTTATCTTTTCTTCCATTTGCTTCAGCTATCTCTGATTAATGACAGATTTTAGAGTCTCTTCTGACACTCACTTGGGTCTTTTCTTTCTCTCCCATCTTTTAACGGTCTTTTGCTCTCTTCATAAATGATAGTCTTGCTATCCCCCCACAGCGCATCAGGTCTTCTGTCATTAGTGTTCAATGAGTCAAATTTGTTCTTCGGATGTTCTCACAATTCAGATGGGCTATATTCAAGGTCATATTTTGGCTCCTGTGAGCTTATTTTCATTTTCTTCAGTTTTATTATCCTGAACTCACATATGAGAAATTGATAGTCTGATCTAAAATCAGTCACTGGCCTGATTTTAGCTTCTGGAAATTGAACTTTCAAATGCGTCTTCCCACAAAGGTAAACAGTTTGACTTCTGTGTATTCCATCTGGAGAAATCCATGTGTATAGTTACCTTTTGTGTTGTTGAAAAATGGTGTTTACTATGAACAAGTCACTGGCTTTGCAAGATTCTGTCATGCGATCTCCAGCTTCATTTCTACCACCAAGTCCATATTTTCCAACTACTATTCCTTGCTCTCTGCTTTCAACTTTTGAATTCCAGTCATCTTAAATAATCAATGCATCTTGAATGCTTGTTTGATCAATTTCCAACTGAGGTTGTTGGTAGGATTCTTCAATTTCTTCATCTCTACCTTTTGTAGTTGGTGTCTAAGATGCAATAATCGTTGTATTGATTGAATTTCCTTGAAGGTGGGTAGATATAATCTGATCACAGATAGCACTGTACTTCATGATGGATTTAACAAGATCCTGTCTGACAATGAATGCCGTGCCATTTCTCTTGATGGTGATATTCTCGGCATAGTAAATCATAAACTTTTCTGATTCAAAACACCACCAATACCACCAGTCCATTTCAGGTTACTAATGCCTAGGATATCAATATCATGGGTTCCATTCATTTTGACTATTTCAATTTTCCTAAACTCATACTTCACATATTCCAAGTTCCAACCAGTAGATTGTGCAACTCTTCTTTATCTGGATCCCTGCCCTATATCAGCACATGAAGACTCCGAAAGACCTCGTTCCCTCAGGCTTTACTAGACTGACATCACGATGGTCAGCTCCCCTCCCCCAAATCATGTATGTCCACATTTCAAGTGCTTTTGGACTTGAGGGGCACATCTGACAACAGTCTCTCCAGCAATGCTGTGTTTCCTTTTGTTTAGGCTTTCCCTATCTGACAATGCTTTGAAGCACTAGTTGCATCTATTATTAGTGGCATTTCTCATGATCGAGGAAGCAATATGAACTCCTTTTGGAGTGCAAGAGAAAGATAGGAGCTCAAAGTAGGAACCTGGTGAAGCACAAAAATGTATCCATCGCACAAGTGGCCCCTGCATTCCTTTGTGTCCTCACGGTGAAAACCTCTGCTTACTAGAGAGATGCAGGGAGGCACCTTTGGAAATGTTCAGGAGCCTCTGCTCCAGGAAGCCAGGTAGGTTTGAGTGGGGAGCCCCTGCCCTGTGTTCACACAGCCAACTATTCATGAGCAGATAGGCAATTCCAAGGCAGCTGGTTGCCACCGCTGCTCTGACATCCCTAAGAACTACTGGGAGGGGCAGGAACTCAAGAATGACCTTAGAATTTCATTTGACCATCAGATGCTTCCGATCAGAGAGAGGGGAGCTCTGTTTTTTGTTGTCGTATATTTTTTTTTCTGCAGGTCGGTGGTTTTTAATAATTCCCTGAAGATTTGGACATCTGCTTAAAAACCCAAAGACAAGCACTGACCTTATTCACCTCTGTTCCAGGACCTAGTACTGGACCGTGTTATTAAGCATTCAAGGGAAGGAAATAGGGAGGGGTGGGAAGGCATGAATAATGAAGCAAAATGTATCTGCATTTTCTCAGGTTGGGGAAAGAATTTTAAGGTCTGCAATGGTTGTATGGAAACAGTTTTGAGTCTGTTTCCTGTGTCGTTATGTCTGTCATGCATTTGTGAGTGCAGATCAGTGACTGTGTAGACGCCACAGTCAAAGAGGGCCCAAGAGGGACTCCCGCCCCAGGACAGTGACTGCCCCATGCCCCACCTAGAAAGTACCCAGATTCTGAATTGAAGGCATCAGGGATGGAAGGGAGAACAAAGACCAATCCCAAGGAAGCCACAGGAAGGCCATTCTACCTGGTCCCCACTGACCACCCCCCTCCCGACCCCCACCCACAAGGCCCAGAGGCCAGGAAAGGCTCATCTGCCTCCATCTGGAATCAGCCAGAAGCAGCATGACTGTTTTTTACCATAAACCACCAAGCTGTAGCCTCCTGTTTATTTATGTTGTGCTCTCTCGTTATTATTATTTTAATTTTTAGCTTTCTCCAACCTCTTCTCAGAAATGATGTCCCAAGGAAATATTTCCCCTTTAATCAGAAGGCCAGATCTGTAGAGAACAGAATAAGCAGTGAACCACTACAAATGCATCCTCCCTCAGCCTCAGAGCAAGATCCAGCTCAGAGCCCGCTCATCCTCTGAGTTCTGGCTGGATCCGAACTTGACCTTTCTCAGATGGAGCCCCTCTTTGAGCCTCCTCGGATGTTCCTGTCACAAGACTGCCTTTCTGGAGTGGGATGGCATTCCTAAGGCGCTCATTCCCAGTGTCACAAGGCCACCCCCACTCGCACCCTGTGATACAGACTGGGTTAATATTTTCATCCCATCCCCAAGGTCAACCCGCCCACCCCACTCACTGTCATTGAGTCAATTCGACTCATGATGGCCCTATGGTACCGGGTAGTACTGCCCCTGTGAGTTTCTGGAACTGTCTCTTTTTTTAACAGTTTTATTGGCATCTACTTTGCATATCATACAATTTAATCATTCTATCATATTCAGAAGGGTTGTGCAATCACCACCACAATCATTCCAGAGCACTTCACATCCCTGATAGCTCCCCCTTTCCTTCCAGCTGCCTCTGACATGCCCCTAGGTCATTGCTAATCCAGTTTCCACCTATCCTGGATTTCATATGCAGAAAATCGTATGAAACACAAACAGGAAGCCAACAAGCAAACAAAAAAACAACAATGACGAGGCAAAACAAAGGAAAAATCTCAGTTGAAAAGAAGGCAGAAAATATTAAAAACACACCAGCCAGAGACAATTATTAATTATTACCCTATTGGATGATGGTATGTCACACACACAAACATGCTGTATCTCTCATCCTGACAGGAAAAGGCTGAAGGGAAAGTCAGGGATCAGAGACACCTGCTCCCCTTCCCAGTTTGACTGGGGATGCTTCTGCCCCTGCTCTTGCCCGAGAAGTCCTCCCCTCAAAGGTTGACAGGACATTTCTCATGCAGCCAGCCTGGTCCGGGTCAGATCTGAAACACTGGGGGTCACTACCCAGGCATCCCCCTAGACGTGAATTTCCAACTGATGTCCATGCCTACTCTAGGAAATCCTAGAGGTGACCCCTAAAACTCTTCAAACATGCATACTTAATTGGTTCTTTGATTATCGTTTTCCACTGCACCTTTTTAAAAGTTGAAAAACATTACCCAGCCACTACAAGCTACAGAGGTATCCTGGTGATATGATAGTTAACTTTGTCTGCGAGCTGCAAGGTCAGGAGTTCAAAACCATCAGCCCATCTCGGGAGAAAGACAGGAGTTGGTACTCTTGGAAAGAGGTACAGTCTCGCAAAGTCAGAGAGGGAGTTCGCCCCTGTGGACCTCGACTCCTTGGCTCTGGGTGTAGTTTGGCATATACTATACGATCACTGTGAGTCCACATGGACTCCCTGGCAGTAAGTTTGTCTGTGTGTGTTTTCTGTGCAATGTGTTCCAGGGGCCATGGTGCTGTTTCTGGCTGGACCCTGAGTCCCTGGCCCAACCCAATACAGTCAACCATCTTGAAATGTGACAAACTAGACCAGGACCTCTCAGGTCCTCAGGCTGCTCTGCTGACCACATAGCAAAGTCTTCCCTGGTGTCAATAAGAGAAAGACATAGTAAGGTCTTGACACTCATGTCCATAACTAGCCTCCAAATCAGAAATACGCCTACACTCCGGGCTCCATCCAGGCAAGCCCCGTACTTTCCTCCTCTCCTCAAGCAGGAAGCTATCTGTGCGCCTCAGAAAAGCTGTTCTTCTATCTTTGATCGTCGTTTTCTCTTGATTTCATCTGGATAAGCAGGGCATGCGTTCTTGAGCGGTTCAGTTATCTCAGTGGTTCTCAACCTTCCTAATGTCGTGGCCCTTCAATACAGGACCTCATGGTATAGTGATCCCCTGACCGTAAAATTATTTTCATTGCTATTTCATAGCTATAATTTTGCTATTGTTATAGATTCGGCAACCCTTGTGACGGGGTCATTCGACCCCCCCCCCAAGGGGTTGCAACCCACAGGTTGAGAACTGCTGATATCTGCTCAGCTACTAACCAGAAGATTCACCCCCATGCTGGGGAGCCTAGGAGGAAAGGCCTGGAGATCGACTTCCAAAAGATCACAGCCTTGAAAATGGCATGGAGCAATTTTACTCTGTCCAATGAGGTCAACCACAAAGAATGGAGACTTGCCACGGGGGGCAAGACGGGGGCATGTGGAGTAGAACATGGGGAGCTGCCATACGTTTTCCCTTGGTTTCTCTTCACTATGCTGGCTAGTCACAATGACACATTTAAGACCCAAAAGCTCCCAATAACGAGTACCCCTCACCCCATCTGCTTCCAGACACCATGTGTTAAGGACACAGCAGTCCAGGCTGTGGCGCCGGTCTCTGCCCTGGTGTGTGGTTGTCTCCCCTACAGAAGGCCCGCAGCCCACAAGAGATGGAGTTGTGAACACACTCCGGATCTGGCACTCTGCATCTGACGTCTTTTACGCAGATGCCTGGGGGGATGGTGGGATGGTGGGAGAGGTGGGAGGGGTGGGAGGGGTGGGCCCAGCCCCACATGGCGATGGAGATGGTGCAGCAGAGCCAGAGCAGCTCTCGTGCAAGCTGTAGCCACTTAGACACAAGGTAGTCCCTCTGGAGTCCTGCTGTCTGAAGGCCTTTGTCTCTCGATTCCCTGCCAATTAATTCACAAAACCCTTTCTTCATTCTCCTTTATCCTAACCTAACCCACCCACTGTCATCGAGCGGATTTCAACTCTGAGCCACCCTCCAGGGCAGAGTAGAACTTTCTCAGAGCGTTTCCCACATGTCCTGATCCCAGCCAGACAGACAGTACCTCGACAGAAGCAGACTGCTGCATGTCTCTCCCTCAGAGCAGCTGGTAGGTTCAAACCACCAACCTCTCAGCAGTCAAGCACTTTAACTGCTGTATCACCAGGGCTGCTCAAATGCCCATCTTCCTTTAGGAAACAGGATGCTTGCTTTTAAGGCTGAGAAGGAATTCACTTGGCCATGCCTGGGTTGTAACTCCGAGTGTTCCGGGTCTGCTGGGTCTGGGCTGACTGGATGAGAAATGTGCTGTCAACCATTGAGGGAAGGACTTCTCAGGCAAGAGCAGGAGCAGAAGCATCCTCAGACAAACTGGGAAGGGGAACAGGTGCCTCTAGTCCCTGGCTTTCCCTTCAGGCCTTTTCCCTTCAGGCTTTCCCTTCAGGCCTTTTCCTCCTATCTGTGTCACACATAGACAGTTGCTTCCTACCCAGGTGTCAGGATCAGAGCTACAGCAAGCTTGTGGAAAGCATAATCCAATAGGGTAATATTTAATAATTGTCTCTGGATGGTGCGCTTCACATCAGTAATGTAGAATGGATGGTATAATTGCCCAGTGTGTTTAATTGTGGACTGCAGTGATGATAATAATGGGATTAATTAACCTGGAAAACACTGAACACAAAAGGATCTATGGTCGCTGAGCAGCAGCCCCAAACCCTAGGACCCAGGCAGGTGGGAGACTGCTGGCCTGTGTCACTGACAAGGAGCCTCCTTGGTCCCCGAAGGGCTGCAGCTGCCCTCCAGGAGGGATGACAGGACCACAAACGGTCGGCTCCTGGCTGAGAAGGCCAGGAGCTCAGGGTCCCTAGAGTGAAGCCTCTCTTGTAAAGGATCAAGTGGGTATGTAAGCAATTTGGAGACTTGCCCAGAAATGAGCCAAGCAAGGAAGAATGGGCAGCTCATCCTTTGGTGTCCCTGGCATTGCTCTCCATGCCCCTACCAAAGACCAGGGACACCGTACCACATGTTACCTCTTGCTGATGAAGGATCCAGCCTTCTGCTTAAAACTATGAGATCCCAGCGCGAGATCCCTAATGAAGTTGTTCCCCTCTCCTGGCAAGTGGCTGGAAGGATCAATGTGAGGACCAGTCTATGCAGTATAACACTCCCCTTGGTTCCTGTGAGTGGGGTGATGGGGACATGCAGGGGCACTGATGACCTGCCCTGATAACCTGCTCCTGATCTGACATGCCTCACCTGTATGGGTGGGGAGATAGGCTGCTGTTCAGTCTACAGTGCTCAAGTCAGCACACTCTGTCTCCTCCTATCTGTGTCACACTCTTAGCCCCCAAGTAAACAAAAAGACTGGTAGCCTAGAGTGAAAACATTAGATTCCCTGCTCCCTCGAGGCCCCATCAACTACCCTCCTCTTCGTCCAAGAAGACATCTCCTGATCAAAGTCAGTTCCCACAAGGCTGCTCTGCGACAACTCACTGTTTCAACACTTGTCCCATGTCTCATGCCACCTGGACATGCCACAAGAACATTTCCTAATTAGAAAGCTGACTCCCAAGAGTAGGCACTCTGTCAGGTGCACTTCTCATAGTCTAGAATACATAATGGGTTTTCTTTTCTTACCAACCTGTGCCTGGCACTCTCCTCTCCCCATCTCACCTGGGTTAGCACTGATCCATTTCCATTGATCTTCATCAGTCAGTTCTTCACATTATCTTCCCCCTCAGCAAGCAAAGTCACCTGCAGGCTGTCAGTTATAATGAGTCATCCTCCAATCCTGGTGCCACTTTCTTCTTCATAAAGGCCAGCTTCTCAGATTATTTACTCAGCATAAGAGATCAACCTGCAGAGAAAGGACACAGTCTTAACCCACAATTTTCCTGATTTAAACCATGCAGTATCCCCTGGTTCTGTTCAAAAGACTTCCTCCTGCACAGGTTTTGCATGCGCACAATGAAGTGTTCTGGAATTCAAATTGTTCACAATATTACTCATAATTTGTTATGATTCACACAGTCAAATGTCTTTGCATCGTCAAAAAAAGCAAGTAAACACCTTTCTGGCATTCTCTGCTTTCAGCCAAGATCCGTATGGCATCAGCAATGGTAGCCCATATTGCATATCCTCTCTGAATCTGGCTTAGATTTGTCACTGTTTTCTGCTAATGCACTGCTCTAAATGCTTTTGAATTATTTTCAGCAAAGTTTTACTTATCTGTGATATTGATGATACTGTTCAATCATTTCCACACTGGGTCTTTTTTTTGGGGGGGGGGGGGCGGGTTTGAAATGCACACAAATGTCTATCTCTTCCAGTTAGTTGGTCTTTCCAATTTCTTGGCATAGACAAGTGAGCATTTCCAACACTGCAATTGTTTATTGAAACATCTCACGTGGTATTATACCAATTCCTGGGGTTTTGCTTTTCACCAATGCCTTCAGTATAGCTTGTATTTCTTCCTTTAATACCAACAGTTTTGATCATATGCCACCCCCTGGAATTCTTAAACTTCAACCTTTTGATTCCATATATTCTTTTTTTAATTATTCCTGTATCAGTCAATATTTTACCCATGTACCATAGTCTTTCAATATTCCAACTCAAGGCTTGATTTTTTTTTTGTCCTTTCAGTTTGAGATATACTGAGCATGTTCTTCCTTTTTGGTGTTCTAATTCTAGGTCTTTGAGCATTTTGTTGTAGCACTGTAGTTAGTCTTCTTTAACTGCCCTTAGAAATTTTCTTTGACTCTTTGACTTCATTTCTTCCATGCATTTTAGCTTCCATAGTTCACTCGAACTATGGTGTTGGTGGAGAACATTGAAAGTACCATGGACCACCAAAACAACAAATAGTCTTGGGGGCTGAGCCCCGGTGGCGTAGTAGTTGAGTGTGGGAGTGTGGCCCACTGGCTTGGTGGTTCAAATCCAGCGGCAGCTCTGCAGGAATAAGGCTGAGTAGCTCCCCCGACCACCAAAGGGCAGTGATGCACCCCTCCCCCCAAAAAAACAAAAAACAAATAGATCTGTCTTAGAAGAAGTACAGCCAGAATGCTCCTTAAAGGCAAGAGTGGCAAGATTTTGTCTCACATATCTACTTTGCACCTGTTGTCAGGAGAGAGCAGACCCGGGAGAAGGACATTATGATCGGTAAAGTAAAGGGGCAGAGAAAAAGAGGAAGGTCTTATATGAGCTGGATTGACAGAGTGGCTGTAGCAATGGGCTCAGGCACAGGAACAATTTTGAGGATGGCGCTCGACCAAATAGTGTCTTGTTCTGCTGTGCCCAGGATGGCTGTAAATTGAAACCAAGTCCATGGCACCTCAAAACAGCAACCAAAGCACGCGGTCCAAAGCAAGTATCTTCTGCTATCTATTTTGATATTTCTTTTCTTTCCTCTTGTTTTAAATTACCTTCTTGCTTTCTTCATGTATGATGTCCTTGATGTCATCCTATGACTCATTCAGTCTTCTGTCATTAATGTTCAATGCATCAAATCTATTCTGAGACAGTCTCTAAGATCAAGTGGGTTATACTAAAGGCTGTATTTTTACTCTAGGGAACTTTTTTCCATTTTCTTCATTTTCAACATGAACTTGCAGGTGAGTAATTAGTTCTTTGTCTCACGGTCATTTCCTGGCCTTGACTTCCTACACCATCCTTTTCCACAGATGTAGTCAATATGATTCCTAAATATTCTACGTCATCAGGTCCACAAATAAGGTTGACACTTTTGTTGCTGAAAGGGGTATTTGCAATAAATAAGTCATTGATCTTTTATTATGTGGTTTTTCCATGAAGTCCTATCATGTGCTTTTTGACACTGCTTCTATCTCAAAAGCCATATTTTTCCATCTACCAAACCTTCTTCTGTGATTTTGACAGTAAATGTCAATGCATCTTGACTGCATGTTTGATCAATTTCCATTTGTAAAAGTTGGTAAAAATCTTCCATTTGTTTATCAGTTGACATGAGTGATTTGTTTATAAGTTTGAATGATCATCATATTGGCTAGTCTTCCTTATAAGTGTATGGATATTGTTCTAACACTGAACGCATTATACTTCAGTATAGATCTTGAAATCTTATTTTAGACAATGAATGTGAAGCCATTCCTCTACAATTAGTCATTCCCAAGTAGTTCACTATATGATTTTGTGATTCAAAATGGTCAAAACTAGTCCATTTCATCTCATCAGTGCCTAAGATTTCAATTTTTATGCTTTCCATTTTATTTTTGATTACTTCAAATTTTCCTAATCCATATTTTCCACATTAATAGTCCAGTAATTAATGGATGTTTGCAGGGTTTTCTTCTCCATTTGAGTCATGCCATACCAGCAAATGAAGATCCTCAAAGGCTGACTCCATCCATGTTCTTCAAATGGACTCTACTCCCATATTTATCAATCCCCCAGTAATATTTTTAGTATCTTCGGGCAATACATGACAAAATGCCCCAATGTTATTCCTAAGATTTTCACTGCCCAGTATCTGGAGAAGTAGATCACCAGTTCCTTCTTCCTAGACTCTCTCTGCAACACTCCAGCCACCACAAGATGACAAAGTCTGCAACTGTTGCCTTCAGGGTCTCCAAAAGCAGGATTATTCACCAACCCTGACAACCAAAATAAATTGTTCTAGTGGGTTTTGGAATCATTGAATGTCTGTTCTCCTTTCTTTCCCTCCAACTTCCTTTTTCTGATGGAAATGTGTACCTTGTGACTATTCCACCACTGTAAATTGAAAGCAGACAGTTGTACTCAACATTTCACAAGTTCATAAATGAAAACAGATTTGGTGTGCCAGGATAAAATTTGGACTTGAAGTCATTTTAAGACTTCGGGGATGGTATGAGAGGTTGAATTTGTTTTGCATGTGAAAAGGGATGAAATGTCATGGATGAACTATTTCCCCCAATTATGAAAAATATGTGCCAGCCTGACTAAGCCATGACTCAAAGTGGTCTTGGCATTTATATAACTATGTCATCTCCTACCATGATGTGATCTAATATGATCAGCCAATCAGCAGTGAAGGCAGAATCTACTGCTACTAAAAAGAAATGCTAGAAAGGAAGAAAATCCTTTGGACCTAGGATCTCTGCACTGAGACACCCACCAGACCCAGAAGAAAACGAATGTCAAGACACATGAAAATCCCTACAGAATACCGGGCCCACAGATATTAAAAAACGTACGAGAGCCTTCCTCCAGACCTGGCAGAAAGAGAAAGCCTTCCCCTAGAACTCACATACTGAATTTGGACTTCTGGTTTCCTAAATTGTGAGATGAGATATTTGCTTGTTGAAGCAATCCATTTAGATTTTTTCTGTTAGAGCAGCACTAGATGACTAAGACTGTAGGGGAAAGACAAAGATTTCTACTCCTGTAAAGAGTTACCGTCTTAGAAATCCACAGAACATTGACTGATCTTCCTTGTAAGTGTATGCCTATTGTTCTAACACTGAAAGTGTTGTGCTTCAGTATAGATCTTGAAATCTTATTTTAGACCATGAATGTGAAGCCATTCCTCTACAATTCCTCTACAAATCCTGTCCTATGACAGGACATATGGGTCACTGAGAGTTAGAATTGACTCATGGCAATGAGTTTGGTTCTGGTTTAGATAACCTAGGCAGAATTTGGTAACTAGCCCATGGGGTCATTACCAAAAATAAAATGTTCTATATATGGCTCTGCCTGGTTGATAGTAAGCACTCAATAATATTAGTTGTTATTATAATAACAGGAGACTTGATGACACAGTGGTTAAAACACTGAGTTACTACACAAAAGGTTGGCAGTTCAAACTCACTAATTGATATGCAGAGGAAAAATATATCAATCTGCTTCTGTAACAATTATAGCCTTGGAAACGTTGTACAGCAGCTCTCTTCTGTCCTATATGGTCACTATGAGTTGGAATCAAAGCAACAGCAGTGATTTAGATTTGACTTAGTATTTTACATGATTTAATTTAATCCCACAGCAATCCAATATAGTAGATATGAGGGGCAAGAAAATCAGTGGTGCATATGGGACAAGCCCATTTCCTTGAGAGAGATCTTACATAAGAGTAGGAACTATGCTTCTGCCCCATTAATGGTATAGAACACACCATTGGTTTTCATTCAGCCTTTATGAACTGGGACACATAGCCCTGTAAGTACTAGGAAACATTAAGTTCCTCCCCTGTGTCCTTCTTCCACAAGGCATGATCTGCTAACTATGAGTATGTTACCACTTGTATTACTCTTGTTGGTCATGAAAGTTGATTACATATTATGCATAATGATAAGCTCTCATTTCTGAGGAAGATCAAGTAGTGCAGCTGTTGGTCTTAATTGCAACTCAGTGGAAAGAAAATCAAAATCCTCATAGCTGGACCAATATATAATAGCATAATAGATGCAGAAACATTTGAAAGTGTCAAGTAATTCATCTTTCTTGGAGCACAATTAATGTTCATGGAGCTAGCAGTCAAGAAGTCCAACGTAGTACTACATTGGGCAAGTCTGCTGTACAAGACCTCTCCAAAGTGTTGAAAAGTCAAGGATGTTACTTTAATTATGAAGGTGCACTTGACCTAAACTATGGTACATTTCATAGCCTCTTAGCAAATGAAAGTTGGACATTGAATAAGGAAGACTCAAGAAGAATTGATGCATTTGAATTAGAAAGACTATTGAAAGTCCCATGGACTGCCAAAAGAACAAACGAGTTTGTCTTGCATAAAGCATAGCCAAAAATTTCCTAATAACTGAGGTTAGTGAGACTTTGTCTCATCTACTTTGAACAAATTATCAAGAGCTACCAGTCCCTAGAACAGTTCATCATGCTTGATAAAGTGAGACAGAGAGAAAGAGGAAGACTGTCAGCAATATGCAGTGAAAGGGTAGCTGTATCAATGGGTTCAAACACAGCAATAATTGGTAAGATTGGCAGAACCAGGTAGTTTCTTTCTACGGCACAGAGGTCTGCTGTGGGTCTGAACTGACCCAATAGTACCTAACAAAATAAAAAGAGGTGTAAAATGGAAGCAATTAATATTTAGTACACAATGCTTAATGCCTTGAAAAGACTTGATATAGGTACATCACTAAAGATAATGTAAATAGTATATTGGTTGAGTAGGACAACTGAAAAAATTTGGAGAAAAATGTGGTCAAGAAGCATAATAAAAAAAATTCAGAATTATTCATTTATATTTCTTTGCAAGGATCTTAAACTTCTGTTTTCACTTTAAAGCCATCCAAACTAGAATTCTTAGATGATGCTTTGAAAGATAAATGTAAGGAAAATGGTTTATTCAAGAAAGATGAGGGGGAAATCTATTAGCAGAGCCATACTCATAGAATAGGCTTTGATCTTTCATCAAAAGATGTGCAAATAAGTTCACAGTTTTTAATTTTCAGTTAAGTAAAATGTCAAATATGTGTATATAATTTTTAAACAATATCCTGCTCTAGCAATCTTCTTAGACTGGCTAACTAATGCCATTTATACTAGATAGTAAAGTACTTGGAAAGAAGGCTGTCAATAAACTCCAAGGAAGATACATGGACCCAGAGAACGCTGCACCATTCTTGCCACCTGTGGTTTTTCTGTACTTGAGAGCATTCAGGAAACCTTGTGACCACACCCATAGCTTCAGCTGACAGATCCAACTAGGGATCATGTGACCGTCTGCTATGTACACAGTTTCCAAGGAATAATCTCCCTCCTCAAAGAATTAGCACTCCAACCAAATATTCTTATTTCTACTTAAAACTAGTTGCCATTAAGTCAATGTGGACTCAAGATGACTTGCTGTGTGTCTGAGTAGAATTGTACTCCATGGACATAGTGGTTTTAAGTAGACCCCAAGGCCTGTCTTCAGCAATAGGTTTGAAGGAATTTTAGCTGCCACCTTTAAAGTTATCAACCATTAACCATTTTCACCACATAGGAATGCCTTTTATCTACCTAATACCTCTTAAATGCTGTTTTCTTCCATCTAGTTCAGTCACAAAGCAAGCAATGGCACCTTTGGAAGATTCTAAGACAAAGTTGTTTGCACAGAAATACAGAAATGCTCATTTTTTAATTTCTGCATCTATTTCACAAACAATTATTGAACATCTATTTTGTCCGAGTATTGCATCTGATATGAATAAAGCCATCTTTGTCCTCTGTCAAGTAGAAGAGACAGATAAAGATTATAAATGCAATGCAATCAGTGCTCAAATGGATGGTAACCGAGCAGAGAGAAAAGAATAATTCAGATATTGATTGGATAATGACAAACTCGCAGTTGTACATGATTATCCAAATTGATGCATGTGCATGTGTGTGCACAGACACACACACACATTCACACAAGTGCACACACTTCAATCTTCAAATCCTAGAACAACTCTCAAGAGGCCACAGAGTACTCAGGAGAAGAGGATTCTAAACCTCGAAAGAAAATGAACTCTGAAATGTAGTTGCTGCATCAAGAAATGCCTCCCTCTAGCTCTGAGACGCACGCAGAGTTGTATCCTATAAACTCATTAAGAAGGAACCCTGACCTGCCTCCAAGGGACTTCAACAGTGTTTAAGGATGAAATCAAGAGTCACCATGAATTTATTAGGAAGCCCTTTGCAAAGGCAGCCCTCCAGAAAACACCAAATTGATCATATCTGACCTTATCTATTTGAAATATTTCAGTGACTCTGTCACATACGCAGTTAAATCTTATTCCTTAGCATATTTGGAGTGCTCTTCATGATCTGTGAAATGTTTCAGCTCACCTCTCCACATTCTGTCCTATAATCCAATCATACCTGTACATATATGCATGTTTGAAAACACACACTTTATCATTTTATTGGGGACTTGTACAACTCATCACAATCCATACATACATCCATTGTGTCAAGCACACTTGTACACTGTATTCATGCTTTCTTATATTTTCTCTCTGCCAAGTATCACCGATAATTTCCTGTTTCTCATCCTCAAAATTATGACAATCTTATGCACAATGGAATAAAAGTCTTGCATCATCTCCATTATGGGTTGGGGAACAGATCATTTTGGTCCATTAGGTTTCCAATGGCTAATTTTCATATGATCAATAGCTTTCTTCCTAGTTCATCTTAGTCTGGAAACTTCATTGAACATTGTTCAACATCACAAAAATACTCAAGCTACCACTGACAGACAAGGTCTATCCAATGGTTAGGAATCACACATGCACAGAAGACAAGAATTCTACCCCTGGATCACTAATGCCCTTCATTGGTCTTTAAAACCCAATTCCAGCACCATCTCCTCTAGGGGGGCTTACTGATGCTCTAGCCCCTGCAAGTGTCCCATCCTTTGACTTGCACATAACTTTGTAACTATCTCTAACTTTTTATTCATTATGTTATAATGAAATCTATTTATACACTCTTTGAGGGCGTCAGGGTCTTAGTACCCAACCAATGAATAATCCAACACCCACCCCACGACCTGCCATCAGCAGTTAGTTATTGAGTAATCTGAGGGAGGCAGTCTACAGAGAAATCCATGTTCTCTGTGTCACAAAATCTTCTGGCATGAGGACAGGTTGTAACTACAAATTCAGTCAAGTAGTGTCTCTACTCGCTTAGTGAGTACGAGTCAGAGTGTGTGCATACCCAGGGAAGGTGGCCTGACCTACTGACCTGACTACACTGGCTGCTCCATGGGTCAATGTTACAAGAAATGTATTGTGTCAGGGTACTGAAGCTAGATCATTAAACCTATAAAAGTGTCTAGATCCCTTTGGTCTCCCTCCATGTTGACTAATATCTAGGTCCACATTGCTTTTCAAGGAGCTGAACATGAGCTATCTAGTTGCCACAGCCAATTAGTCTTCTCAGCAATTTTATCTCATGGTTGGTATATTAATAAATTCACATTTTGGCTTATCATTAAGACTTTTATGACTTGAGTGAGTACAAACCAACTTACCAAGAACTGGTGATCCCTGGGGAAAATGGAAAAGGGAGAGAGCGGCAAGTGAGTTGGATAAAAGACCTGAAGTTTTCAGAACGGAAACAGGAAGAGAATATAACATTTTGACTTGACCATGAAGATGATGCTTGTGCATTTCTAACTTGTATGTTCCCATCTTCGTGATAAGATGCTTTAATAAATCTCTTAAATATTAGAAAAACAGGATCCATCCTAGGACTATAGTTACTCATGGAGAAGATCCATTACCATTTTTGTATACCTTGCAACACGTACCAACTCTTTAAATAATCATCGGACTCCTTACTCAAAGTGAACTAATCCCTTTGGTCAAAAAGAAGGTCATTCAGCATGGAACCTTAGTAGTAAGTGGGGTCTTAGAGACGGCTGATTAAAATGTGAATATTTCATCTCCCAAAGAAGTGTTACAGTTAGCTATGGTTAATTGCATTTGACTGGTACATCAGAAAAATTTAAGAGCATTCTATTAACTGGAGGAGTTCAGAAACAAATTAGGGGGTTATGTGGCATTACAGGAAGAAATTGAACTTTAGAGCCAACTAGTCCAGGGTTAAAGACCTAGTTCTGTCATCTACTGTATGTTTAGACTTGAACAACTTACATCTCCTGAATATATTTTTTCTTTAAAATGGGATTAATAATATCTATATCACAAGAATGTGGCTTATTAAGGTATTGTATATGCCATATGATATACAATGATAACTCCTTTACATGAACCAAAGAATAGGATATGGTTCTTTTCGATGTTATGTTCTGCTGAGGCCATTTAGATGTACAGCATTCCTATTACAACAGAATGAAAGACTACCCAGGCCAGCATTATCCTCACACCATCGCTGTGATTGAGCCCATTGCAGTGGTTGAGCCCACTGTGATAACATAACACATCAAGTCTTAGCCCTTTTTGTGCTATCTTTACTTTACCAAGAAAGCTATTCACTCCTGATAATATGCCCAAAGTACATAAGAAGAAGTTGCATCATCCACGTGTCTAAGGAACATTCTGACCGTCCTTCTTCTGAGAGAAATTTGTTCGTTCCTCTTGTACTTCAGCACCAGGTCAGCAGTGAAAAGTCACCAGCTGCTGGGGGGAAAGATGGGGGGAAAGACCCATCGTCTCAGAAACCCATCGGGGTCGTTCTGCTCTGTCCTATAATATGAAGGTCACTAAGATGAGGTATTTTTTTTCTACCCCTGAAAAGCGTTAAAATATTGGAAACCCCCGGGTGAATTTTACCCTGTTGAATAGGTCATTATGACTCAGTACAATTGGTTTCGAGTTTGAAAGTGTAATCCATACTGGAGGCTGAATCCAAGTACTCTTCACTTTTCAGAAAGCAAGACTCTATCATCTGTCTACCTTCATCCGATCTTGATGCCTTGCTCCTCTTCAAGAGTCCAGTTTCTCAGGTTATTTGCATAGCATACAGATAAACGCAACCTTGAGACATACTGGTTTTTAACTTTAACCACACAGTATTCCCTGGTTCTGCTCAAAGTACTACTTCTGGGTCTATGTGCAAGTTCTACAAGAGCACAATTAAATGTTTTGGAATTCCCATTCTTCACAATGGTATCCACAGTTCATTATGATCCACATAATCAACAGCCTTTACATAGCTAATAAAACACAAGTAAACATCTGTGTGGGATTGTCTGCTTTCGGGAAAGAATCTTCTGACATCAGTATTAATATTTCTCATTCCACATCTTCTAAATCTGATTTCAATTTTTGTCACTTCCCTGTCAATGTACAATTTCAACTGGTTTTTTTATTTATCTTCAGAAATTTTTTATTTGCAAGTGATATTAAGAATACCGTTCAATCATTTACACATTGTGTTGGATTATCTTTGAAATGGGCACCAATATGAATCTCTTCAGCCAATTGGCTAGCCATCTTCCAAATTTCTTGGAATAGGTGAATGAGTGCTTCACTTTTTACCCATTTGTTGAAACACCTCAAATGGTATTCCATCAAAGCCTTGCTTTTTCATAAATGCCTTTGAGTATAGCTTGGACATTATCCTTCAGTGCAATCTATTCTTAATCATTTCTTCTTACTTCCATCAAGTTGATGCTAACCCATAGTGAGCCTATAAGACAAAGCAGAACTGCCCCTGTGAGCCTGAAAGACTGCTAATTCATAACAGGAGCAGAAAGCCCTGTCTTTTTTTAAAATCATTTTATCGGTGGCTCATCACAATCTATACATACATCCACTGTATGCAAAGCATATTCTCAAAACATTTTATTTCTACTTAAGTCGTTGGTAGTAGCTCCTCATTTTCCCCTCCCTCTTGAACCTTTGATAATTTATAAATTACTATTATTTTGTCATATTATACATATCTGATGTCTTCCTTCACCCACTCCCCTCTTTTCCATACCCCAGGGAGAAGGTTATATGTAGATCCTTATAATCAGTTCCCCCTTTCTAATCCACCTTTCCTTCACCCTCCTGGTATCACCATTCTCACCCCTGGTCCTGAAGGGATCATCTGTCCTAGCTTCCCCATGTCTTTCCAGTTCCTATCTGTACCAGTGAACATCCTCAGGTATAGCTGGATTTGTAAGGCAGAATTGGGATCATGATAGTGAGTGGAAGGAAGCATTTAAGAACTGGAGGAAAATTGCATATTTCATCATTGCTACACTGTACCTTGACTGGAAAGCCCATTCTTTCTCCCATGGAGCAGCTGATAGTTTCAAACTGCTAACTATAGCAGCCAAATGCATAACCACTATGCTACCAGGTCTACCTCCTGTGAAATGGAGAAACATCAACCAATTCTATTTTTTTCCATTTCATACCACAGCCAAAAAAGAATACTATTTGTTAAAGTTGATACAGGACGCTTGTTTGCTGAAATTTTAATACTGTTTTATATATTTTCTTTTTGTGAAATAATTCCTCTATGCTGACAACCAAAAAAATCCAACTGCTTACATATGTATTTCAAATGTATTTAGTACTCACTTGTCAGACACATAGTTGATCATGTTTTAAGGGAAAATACAGCAAAGAAATATGTACAATTGTAGAAGTTCTGATTCTACATGTAGCATGGAAGATATACTTTATTTATTACTTTGTACAGATTCAATAAGACATTCAAATGAAGAGATAAATAGACTCTAATTGGTACAAGTGTCCATCCTCTGGTCTAGCTGAATTTGTAAGGCAGAATTGGGATCATGGTAGTGGGAGAGGAGGAAGCATTTAAGAACTAGAGGAGCAGCTATCCTAGTGGTTGAAGACCTTCATTTTATTTTTTGTGAAAAGAAAATCCAAAATTATCAATATTGAATTCCTCAGTGTATATTCATCTGAAAACACAATGAATAAATATTTGTAAAGGAAGACTGCACACTGGTTCATTTGGATGTCTTATAGTGACTTATTATGAAATTAATTGACACCTGGGAATCTCTGTTAGACACAGCAACATTCTTTTGGAGATCATCCTCCTAGCTATTTAAATCTAACAAACAAAATGAAAATAAAATAGTTTCAAAGCCACACGATGCTGTTCTGGCCTAGCCCAACCAATTCTTCTTGAAAGTTACTACGTCATCCTTCCATCTTCTCTTCATACTTCTTGCCTCGTTCAACAGTTTGCTTACATAAACCCTCAAAACTGAAACTTGTGGAGTGAATATTTCCTCAGTTCTAACAGCTTAAGAAATGCCAAACATGTTCCTCCATTTTGGTGGTCTAATTTCATGTTTCTTTACACATTTCCTTATCGTGTTCTCTTTTGCCTTTTAGAGCCACCCTTTAAACTCTTCTGGTCAGCTCTTTTATTTCATTATTTCTGCTTTTTGTTTTACATCCAAAAGAAAAATTCAGACATTCACTTTGGTTTTTTTTTCTTTTCTTTTTGATGGCCTTTTTGTTTCTTCATATACTATATTCTTGATGGCATTCCCTAACTCATCTGATCTCTCTCTATGTTTACTAAAATCTAGGCTCCTATTAGTGTGAAATGTGTCCTATCTATTCTTGTGAGGTCTAAAATTCATGTGGAACATATTCATAGTTTTACTTTTGGTCTCATGGATTTATTTTAATCTTCTTCAGCTTAACCTTGAACTTGCATATAAGCACTTGCAAGTCTGTTCTAGAAACAACTCTGGTCATGTTTTTATTAATAAGAGTAAGGTTCTGCATCATCTTTTTCTACAAAAATAGTCAATTTGATATCTGTGTATTCCACCCATCGAGGTTCATGTATGTTGTTGGAAAAGGTATTTGCAATGTATAAGTTATTGACCTTGCAAAATTCTATAATTGGAGGGGAAGTAATAAGCTAGAGGATAGAATGCTATTAACTTGGGTGAGGATAAAGATAATGTCTTATTAGGAGATGGAACTTGGACACAGGGAAAGCCATTGGGAGCTTTGGCAAGATAGGTTGTGGAATTCTAAAATGATGATATGCAAACTCCCACCTAATTCACAATAAAAAAAATTTTTACATTTTTCCATCATGTGCATGATCGCTGAAGACACACAGGTGCATAAGGAAATGTGGTGAAGAAAGTTGATGATGTCCAGGAATCAAAAGATATAGCAACTGGGGTTTTAAAGGCTTGAAGATAAACAAGCAACTATCTACCTGAGAAGCAACAAAACCTACATGGAAGAAGCACACCAGTCTGTGTAATCATTAGGTGTCGATAGGATTGGGTATTAGGCATCAAAGAACAAAAAATCCAAACATTGTGAATGAGGGAGAGTACAGAGTGGAGACCCAAAACCTATCTGTGGGCAACTAGACACCCCATTATAGAAGAATTATGGGCGAACAATGAGCCAGTCAGTATTGCACCAATGAAACATATAACTTTCCACTAGTTCTTTAATGCTTCCTTCCGTCTCCCACTATTGTGGCTCCAATTCTCCCTTACAAATCCAGCTAGACCAGCGGATGTACACTGGTACAGATAAGAACTAGAAACACAGGGAATCCAGGACAGATAAACCCTCAGGACCAATAAAGATAGTAGTAATACCAGGTGGGGGAGAAAAGGGGAACTGATCACGATGATCTTTATATACCTCCCTGCGGGATGGATAACAGAAAAGTAAGTGAAAGGACATATCAGACAACGTAATAAATGAAATAATAATAATAATTTATAAATTACCAAGTATTCGGGAGGGAGGAAGGGTGGGAGGAAGGGGAAAAAATGAGGAGCTAACACCAAGGCCTCAAGCAGAAAGAAAATGTTTTGAGAATGATGATGGTAAGAAATGTTCAAATGTACTTGACACAATGGATGGATGGATGGATGGATGGATGGATGGATGGATGGATGGATGGATTGTGATAAGAGTTGTACGAGCCCCCAATAAAATGATTAAAAAATCTTTCTGTCATGTGATCTCCAGAGTCATTTTTATATTGAGGCCATTTTTTCCAATTGGCAATCCTTTGTTTCCACATTCTCCTTCCAATTGCCAGTAATTATCAATGCATCTTAAATATATATATTTGATCGATTTCAGATATTGTCAAAGATCTTCAGCTTCTTCTTTGGCATTAGTGGCTGGTACATAAATTTGAATAGCAATCATATTCACTTGCCTTCTTTATAGCTGTGTGGATATTATCCTATCACTCATTGTTGGTGTGATAAATCATATGTCAACTTGGGTGGGCCAGATTCTCCCATGTGGTCACCTGAGTGACAGAATGTAAAGGAGCTGCTTCTTCCTGCTTCCTGGTTGTCAACTCCTGCAGCTAAAGAAGTCAGGAGAAAACTTCAGCTTACATCTGGCCCCCAGGCCTGTTGCACAGTGGACTTACCCACTTGTGTAACTGTGTAAGCCATTTCTTGAAATCTCGGTTAGACAGCATCTTAATATTCTTCTGGTTCTGTCAGGTTCTAAAGTCCACTCAGGTCTCCCTGCCACATGGGAATCCTGCCTCTGCTGAAGCACTGGTAGTTTGATATGCCTATTATCACTTTCTTTAAGTTGAGTCTTCTGTTTCTTAAAAATGCATAATTATTCCTGTTAAGCCAAATCCTCCTTTTCTTTCTATAACTTCCATTCTTCGCCTCCTATCATTGCTCTTTGTATTTTATTTAGTTGGTGGATTTTGTTCACTGTCTCTTTTAAGTTGGGGTTTGTTCAGTCTCTTCCATCCCCTCTTCCCCAGTCGTGGCATAGTTGATGAGCATCTTCTATAGGCTGTTACAGGGTCAGTGATTGGCTAGGAGCTGGATGAGCCAAGTGGATTAAGACTTGGTATACCTATCCTACAAGTTCTTAGTGAGTAAGCTGACTAGTGATACAATTAGGGGTGGTGGGGGTGGGTGGGGGACAAAGTATTATCTAAACAGGCTGGAAGTAAAATTTGTGAGTAAACTGAAGAGACTTTCCATTCAGTGTTAGGCTTTGAAAAGCTCCATTAAGCAGGTTATTCTTTTCCCCAAAAGAAGAAGAAAAAGAAAAGCAGAATTGACCTGAAAACAACCCCTGACCTCATTTGAAAAGACTCCTCTTTTTTTTAACCCAATACCCAAGATCCCTTCTTGGGGGGTAAATTCCCTGCAAAGTCAAGTCTTCCCAGTACATGAAACTGTTAGCTGTTCTTTTGAGGACTTAGAGCAAAGCGCTCCAAAATTTATGCACTACATTAAACGAGATGTCTTGGTATCCAACTAGGTTAAATTGCTTTCTATATTTAAATTGCCTGCTAGCTGGTTAGATGTGGGAGCCACAGCTGTGAAATGGATAGTTCCAGCCAGTAAATAGAAAGGCATAAATCCTAATGGATTAATCTGTTATAATTAGACAATTCTGTGTGACTTTGACATGAAGCTACAACTCTTTGGAGTGAGAGGAAAGAGCTATAGGGAGTTCCTCAGGTAGGCAGCGGACTCACGGCAAAAGAAGCCAAAAGATAAAAGAGAGGAGCTGAGCTCCATGGTGCTGTGGTTGTGTGTGGGACTGTGGCCCACAGGGTTGGTGGTTCAAATCCAGCAGCAGCTCTCCAGGAGCAAGACTGGGCTTCCTACTCCCACCAGGGCAGTGATGCAGGGGCGGGGGGAGAAAGAAAAAAAAAGAAATCTGGAGCTGTCCCAATGGAAGCATGTTGAAAGAATGGAAGGTTGACAGAGCAAATACAAGAAATGAAGAAAAAAAAAAAGATGAGAGGTCTGATGATTAAGAAAACTTTCATGTCACAACCCAGTAAAGGCTGAAGGAAGGTCGTGATAGGTGGACAGTGAATGTGTGTAAAAAAAAAAAAATCCCGCTCCACTCAGCAACCAGAAATTTAAATTAGATATCCTTGATAGCCTTCCATGTTAGCTACAGATCACAGGTGCCCAATACATCGATCTCAATCTACTAGTCAATGGCATATGTAGTGTGGGTAGATCGCATGGCATTAAAAATAATAGATGTAAGTATCATCAATCCCATCACTTAATTGATGTACAGTGCAGCCAGATAAAATCCTAGGTGTCAAACACATGTGCAAACAACTGCGTTAAGTGCAACAAAACTGACAAGTAAGTTACCAATTTTTAGATCTTGGGTTTTTTTCTCTCTTAGACATAAGAAAGAGTATTTAAAAGAGTGGGGGAGCAAGGAAAAAGACAAAAATATATCACTTTCATAAGGAATGGGAGATTTTGATACTACAAGTCGATATTCAGCTGAAGTCCAGGGTGCACGAATAGTTCTGAAACTTACTTGCAAAAGTAAAGTACCCAAACATGAAAAAATGTGCTACCTACTTGACTACATTATTCGACTCTACTTATTATGTGAGTCAGCCTTTTCCCACATAAAGATCATTAAATCCAAGTACCGTTCCACTATGACTGATGATCATTTGGAAGTGTGCTTGAGACTGGCTGTCAGCAGCTACTGTCCAGACTGCATCTCTGGCTCATTCCATTCAGTGCAAGCCATCAGAGTAAAGTCAGGTCATGACAAAAAAATGTACATAGTGTGTTAAACAAGGTTCTCTAGAGAAACAAAACCAGGACACTAATAATTCTCTCTATATATTCATATAGATAGAAAGATATATAAAATAAGAAATAAACAGTTAACTAATCTATAAAGCTGTACAAATGGCTTGGTGCAACTCACTTGCATGAGACAGCTTGTACACAGGCAATCCTTCGAGCCTTGAGGGCCACCGAGTAGTCCTCTGTAGAGCAATGCAGGCTATCCAACCACAAGCAGCAGACAGCAAAGCAGGTCACCAACAGTCAGCCAGATGACAGAGTCCAACAGTCCTGAGCTCAAGAGATGTTTATTCCAGAAGCATGGCAATGCAGGGCTTGAAGGAACCTCAACTCACAGCAATGCAGTCCACAGATTAGGTGTCCCACGGGTAGTGTCGCTTGGTGATCGAGACACAGGACAAGCAAGGCAGCCAACTGGTCCAAAGATCCAAGAACAAGAGAGCCAGGGCCATTTACATCTCCATCCTTCAATCGATCTAACATGTGTCCATTGACCATGTTGTCACAACAAACCTGCCTATCACACATAATTAATTATGTTGTGTTGTGCTATATGGACTCATGCAGTTGCAAGGTACATAAACATACATTGTACATATAAAGAATTCTCAAAGCATTCATGAATAAATATAATAAATAATATATATGTGCTTTGCATTTTTGTAGTTAGTAGATCATTTTGACTTGATCATTTTATAAGTAGCTCGCATGCTGAAAAGGTGTGAGCACCCCTGCTATAAACTTTCTTTCATTGTTTCTCAAATGGCCAAAACCTGTCTTTGTTGAAACTGCCTTTGCAGTGGTATGGTGGTCATGTACCTGATGTCAATTTCATGATTGGGAGTATAGGAGTGGAGTCTGGCCTATCAATCTGGAAATAGCCAATGAGTAGCCAGTGAGACCTCTGTGTTGGCATGGTTTTCTCCCAAGAATTCTGGGAAGTCTCGTGGTATTTCCCAATTGGAGAAGAGAGATTTGACTCACTCTCTCCTGGAGAGATGAACTACTGACAAGACAATATGGCAGCATCCGAGGAACCAGAAGAGCTGGAGGAGAAGCCACACAGCCTTACCCTGATGGAACCAGACCTCTGAAACTGGAAAAGTCACAGAGAGATCCCTGCCAGCGCTGAGATGTTTCTACCACCACTGGATGCTGCTGATGGACCCTGAACCCTGGAAACGAGGAGCCATGAGGGAACCCCTGCCTGCACCGGGACTCTGCACCCACTGGCCTGTGACTTCATGAGTCAGAAGGAAACTTTATAGACTGGTATCGGACATATGGGCTAATATCAGACTTATGACTTTGGACTGGACTGGGTTGGGATGCTTTCTCAATGTTCCATCCCTCTTGTATATAAACCATTCCCTTATATCCATATACATGTCTATGAATTTGTTTCTCTAGTCTACCCGGACTAACACAAGTGATAAGTGATAATTTTTAGAGAAACTGGTGCTATGAGACATCTCATTCTGCTTTCCCCCTCTTCTTCCATTTATTCCCTTTTACACCTATCACCTTCCCACAAGAACAATGGTGACAAGGAATCCCTGGAGTAAACGCTCAGCAATGAAGACTACTTCAGTTACCACTCCAAAGGCAAGCCAGTTTTCAAATGACCTGGGTTAAGGATGGGGAGTTGATATTCAGGTAGACATGAGGAGGTCAGAGGTGACAGTGACATGAGGATTCATCTTCCTAGCTGATGGACAATCCTGGGAAGCACTAATAGGCCAAATACTGTGGATTCCCAGAGCATCAGAGAAGTTGAAGACAGTACAGTTCTTTGGATCTAATCTAAATTAAGTTCTTATTCATCTGGAATTCAAGGACAGTATTGAACCTCCCCTGAGGACTCCTTGGGATCATCATTTGCCTGAAGACAACCTCCAGGAAGAAATTATAAGCCACGCAATATAGCCAACTAACTGTTTTTCTCAGTCCAATACAAGCCCTTGAGTCCAAAAAGACTGGCCTTCTCAGGCAACACACTCTCAAAGACACAGTATCTACTGAGTCAAACCGTGATAATAAAGAGGAAACCGGAGGAGACACAGGCTCTGTGTCAGGCTATGTGGCAGGATTTCCTAAGAAACACACATAAATCTAAGGGGTTCTATTCTGACTTTGTCTAGAGACTGATACAGACAGAAAACAAGCAGATAGTCCCAGAATTTTAGGCATATTAAGGTCAAGGAATAATAATTAGATTATTAGTTTGCGTGATTTAGTAGGGGCACTGGGAATCAAGAGAGCCTTACTGGGCATCATCCTGGGCAACTGGACCCTACACCTTTACTAGATTTTAGATAGACTATGGACCCAATTGAGCCTCATGCCTATAGTAATAGGCTTCCATGAGGAAGAGTCTACTAACTAGAGCTATGCGGAACCATAAAACCTGATCTAGATAATCAGAAATGAAGAAAGCAGAAATAAGACACGAACAGGGAGAATATATATCGGAAGAGAAGCAATGCCTGCTGTAGACTTTCAGAGCAGATTTGGCCAACACTGGTCCACCAGGCAGATGTTAATACATCTCTCTAAGTTGATACCATACAGGCCTCCCTGGACAAGGTGTGAGTTTAAGGCGAGAGTAGATGGGAGCATACTGCCATCCAACCCCTCTCTGCCTCCCCACACCACCATTTCCTGACAAGCCACGAGGGCCACCCACATCCTGTGTAAATAGAACAACAATACTTTACTGAAACAAAATTTGATTACATATTTTTTAAGATTTTGCTGTCAAGAACATTCAAACTCATGGAAACCCAAATGCATGCGAGTAACACAACTCCACAGGGTTTTCACTGGCTGGGTGTACAGGAGATAACCAAGTCTCTCATTTAAGATGCTGCTGGGTGGACTTGAACTGCTAACATTTCCGTGAATAGCCAGATGCTTCACCACCTGAAACACTCAGAGACACCACGCTCAGAACATCGGAGTTTCAAAAAGATGCCAGTTCTTTACCAATTTCCTTATTATCTTTCTTAGTATAACATCAATAAAAATTCCAAGGGAATTTTTTTCCCCAATGCTTAACTAAGGGATTCCATTTTCATCTGTAAAAATACGTGTGTACCCTTTTTCCGGTTGCAGCGCCGCGCGGTGAGGAGCTCTCCCCAAAGCTGCCAGCCATGCCATCCAAGGGTCCTCTGCAGTCCGTGCAGGTATTCGGACACAAGAAAACCGCCACAGTCGCGGCGCACTGCAAACGGGGCAACAGTCTCATCAAGGTGAACGGGCAGCCCCTGGAGATGATTGAGCCGCAAACATTGCAGTACAAGCGTCTGGAGCCTGTTCTGCTTCCGGGGAAAGAATGGTTTGCTGGTGTGGACATCCGAGTCCGGGTAAAGGGTGGTGGCCACGTGGCCCAGATTTATGCAACCTGCCAGTCCATCTCCAAAGCCTCGGTTGTGTATTACCAAAAATAAGTGGACGAGGCTTCTAAGATGGAAATCAAAGACATTCTCATCCAGTATGACCGCACCCTGCGTAGCTGACCCCCCGGCGCTGCGAGTCCAAGAAGTTCGGTGGCCCAGGTGCCCGTGCTCGCTACCAGAAATCTTACCACTAAGCCCTCCTTAGAAAAGGGCCCTGCCTTGATAATAAACAGAAGTTCTGGGAATTTCAGGAAAAAATGTGTGCATTAATTACCCAAAGAATAGCAAGAAAGGTCACTTCTTGTGACAGGTATTAAAACTGACTCCACATCAGAAATCAATGTCATGGAAACGATGGCAGAATCAATGCATAGTTTACAAAATCACGCATGTAAATAAATGTACACAGAGATAGAGGTGTATTTTTAAGGTGTTATCACTTAGCAGTCAGGAAAAAGATTATTCAACAAATGGAGTGAGATATTTAGCTAATTGTGAACTGAAAAATAATTTCAACAAAATAAATTCCAGATGGATTAATTTTATAACTCATAAGTAATAATAACAAAATGATGAGATAAGTGGAAAGATTCAGGCAAAAATATTAAGTCACCTTGGAGTAGAAAAGACTAAGTACAAGAATGAGAATGGAGTTTCTTTTATGGTGGGTTTTGTTGCTCCTGAGCTAGATGGCTGCTTGTTTATGCTCAAGCCTTTAAGACCCCAGATGCTATATCTTTTGATAGCTGGGCATCATCAGCTTTCTTCACCACTCTTGCTCATGCTCCCACATGTCC